>JAAEAF010002616.1:0-153882 GCA_011037195.1 Triatoma infestans | reverse complement strand
ACGGATGTTTCCGGTGATAACTCCATATCGAAAATTTGACACGATTATAATACTTCCTCTTACTAGGAGTAAGAGAAAGTAAAAATAGAAAAATATAGTTTCAATAATATGATATGGTTGACCGTCTTTCATGAGTTATGCTTAAGAACAAGAATTTATGTTATCTTATTAAGAAATAATTAAGAAAGAAAAGTTATTGCAAAAGATAAATTACAAACATCTTTAGAAATAATAAGTAAATACAGATACTATGCATTTATCAAACATTGCTAAGAAAACAAAGAAATAATTGTGATAAAAATAGAAAGTAATAATAAGACATCTCATAAATATCTTAAGCAATTGAAATTGCGCTAATAGCCAGTTGTATAAGAAAATAATTTATATGGAGTATTAGTTGGAGCTTTTAACATTATTGCTTTCAAATAAATCAGATATATTTCTAAACATAGTAATAGGTACTGAAAAATAGCAAGGAAAAAAGGATAACATAATGTCAAATCATTACATTTCATATTTTTTTTGGTAATTTAATCAGGTTCCCAACAAATGCAGGTAAAGGACGCAAAAAATTTCTTGCGTTGAAGTTCATAGGAAAAGTTCAATTAAGTTGTAAAAGGTTTAACTTGACTGAGAAATACATATTTAATATATAAATATTGATATATAATACAAATCTATTGTACAAAAAAAACCTTTTTTTAAATTTTCACCAACGTTTCGGCAATTTTTTTTTCCTGGTATAACACAACTTAAACTAGAGAGATATTAAGAAATTCAAAATAAATAAAAAATACCCTGAAGAAGGCAAAAAATTTGCCGAAATGTCCGTTTAATTTTAAAAAGTTTTTTTTTTTGCGACCGAACCTCAACAATCATTTTACAAAAATATTTAAACTATATCCAATGAATTTGTAAGAATATCTGCAAAATTAAAAAAGGGGGATAAGCATTCATTAACTGCAAATATATTTTTATTGACAGCTACTAAAAGTTAATTTATGATGTTTAAAAAAAATAAAATAATATGATTGAGTGGGGATTTCCAAATCATCGATTCATAATCAAAACTCCTTAGAGAGGTGGGGAAGACTAGTATTTCTCTTCAACAAATATTTACTTTTATTATACATTTCTTTCTTTTCATTATTTAAATTGAAATTTTATTATTTAAAAGTTAAATATTTCTAAATTATAATAAAAATCCAATCTGTAACTACATTCTTTTATTTATTTATTTATTTATTTTTATATTATTAAAATTGAAATTTTATTAATTACAATTTAAATTATTCTAAATTAGGGCAAAAATATATTCTTAAGAAAAAATTGTTGCAAAAAGGGTCCCTAAGCAACGCGAAGATGTAAACGCACAGGTGCAACGTTATTTTTTAAGAAATATGCTTTTATTAAATAATCATTTGTAGAATACGTTATGTTATAATTAAACTCTTAATAAAAATATATTGGAAGTGTTAAAAAGTTTTTTTTAACACTTTATTACTACAAATATATATACATATTGCTAATCGATAGGAATATGTTAAAAATGTGATAAGAACAAAAACGACGCAATTAACATAACATTAATTATTACTTGCTTGAAACATCAAATTGTAATTTGTTTAGAAAGATAGTTTAAATTGTTCATAATTGGCCAATTATTTTTCCACTTTACCAACAACCTAATCTGTTATTCAAGATTAACGATAAATACTGTCTATGAATTTACGAATTACGGTCAGAAAGAATTTATCGAAAACGCGTAAAGCGTATATTTCGTATATTTTCTATACAACACGAAAACAAAAATTTTTACTCTTTGATGAAATACAATTTTAAAACAGTACAGTTTTGTCATAACATTATAGTTTAGTTTTGTAGCACAGTAAGCAGTATGCCCCCCAAAAAAAACTTGTATACGAATTTACTCTTTACTTCAACGGAATTTTACTTGAACTGATTTTTTATCGATGTATGTATGTATGTGCAATGTCATTTATAAATTAGCTAGGAAGGCTAAAATCAGAAGTAAAAAACTAGAATTTTAGGAAGAAAGAACGCTGTCATTGATAATTAATTGTTGATAACTAGTGATAAGAAATTCAGTCAATGAGATAAGGATTCATGAATGGCACATTCAAAACATGAAAAAAGAAATTTGAATAAATATACTGACAAGAAAATATATTTGAGGTAGCAATCTTAAATATTGCAGATCATTTCTAAATCTATACTAGATTACCTATATCTTCCAGCAGCTTTAACTAAGTGGTATGTATCAACTCCATCAACAGTAGTGGTAATGTCATCTGTAAAAAAGATAAACAAAGTAGACTATTCTTGTCATTCTAATATTGTTATGACAAATGTTTTATTAGTATTAATTAATAAGATAAGCCATCACCTCCATGTACACAGAAGTCACAATCATATTTATCCAAAGTTTCTAATGTGGTTACATATGGAACAGCTTCGATAACTTCGTCTACCCATTTTATTCCCCTTACCATTTTATACCTAAAAAATGCTGACAATTAATTAGATCATACCTATCAATAATCTTAAATTAGTAATTAGGCAAAATGCTACAAAACCTTTCTTCTTCAGTAAAAACAGGTGGGCCTTTATGCTTTGCTATCTCCTTATCTGAGTGTATACCAACAACAAGAACATCACCGAGAGCTTTGGCCTGCCTCAATGAATTTGCATGACCATAATGCACCATATCATAGCTATATGTAATTATACAAAATTATAAAAAATCACTTAATTATACTACTTTGAATGTCAACGAATACAAAACTTTTGCACAATTACTTACCACCCATCACACCAAACCCTAACAGGCTTACTTCCATTAGACATTCTAAAAATTTTTACGTGCTTGATCAATCAGTAGCACTGTTCTACTTACTGTTGCAGTTATTAACATCGACTGACGTTAAGAACTCATTTAAACCACTTTAATAGTATCTGCTGATATTCAAAGCAGGGTGTCAAACTATATCTCACAAAATACAGGCAGTAAAATAATCAATAGTTTGATTAAAAAGATGCGAAAAATTTAAAATAATCTCATTTAATACTCTTTAAATCCTGTAAGTTATTCCCGTTTTTGGTTTGCAAAAATAGAAGAATTAGAAATATTATGAATTTTTCTACAACACTGCTTTTTTGTCTTCTATTTCGCCATATTAGATATTACACAAGCAGCCAAGAAACCACTCGAGTACTGGTAATCAGTGTTTTTCTTGGGACATATTTTTTTTTAGTTAAACAAGCTAGCAGAGTTAAACACAGCTGTTACAAACATTATTAAGTCCAGATTAAGTAAATTACAATTCACAATGTTGAGAAACATACAAAAATTACCATTAAGAAACTTTCAAATTGCAAACTTATCTACAACATTCAAGAAAAATGAGTCATTCAAAGTTCAAGATCTTAAGGATTTTAACGAGAGAGTTAAGAATAGTAAGAAACCAGTCATAGTGGATTTCTTTGCAACGTAAGTAAATTGTCAATCTCATTGTAAGTAAAAATTGTTTAAAAATGTAATTTGCACGTTTGGATTGATGTCCGTACGTACACAAGTGTTGCTATTTTTCAGTAAGGCTATGTTTATTGTTTAATCTTCAATAATTAACAATTAAATAATAACGTTAAGGTTTTCAAATCGTCAGGCCTTAAAATTATACTTAGATGACAATACTTTTTAGATGGTGCAACCCATGCAAGGCTTTAACTCCTCGAATTGAAAATGTTATTGCTGAGAAGAATGGAGAAGTTATATTAGCAAAGGTAGATATAGATGAGCATACCGATCTTGCACTAGATTACGATGTAAGTATTACTCTGTTTTTAATTTATTATAAATTAAAATAGAATATTTTTTATTGAATCTTTGCTTTGTGGGTCATTCGTTTTTAATCTTATTAATTCTTTATAAATACATATATTTTACATTTAACTTACCTTTGTAGATCTTTACTTTCTTACTAAATTTATCTTAGTTTGAAAAAATTTGCTTCTGTTTATTGATATCCTAATCCTGTAAATATTCACCCACTTCGATTGCCAAAGGTAATATATTTAAATAAGCGTAATCATGTTTTCAGATATTTTTATAATTTGGATATTTTTTTCCCCTTGCACTATTTTCTAATCGGTGAACATTAAATTGCAACGCAAATTAACCTCCTTAAGTAGAGCAAGTTTTATAATTTTTGTATAAATCTGTTATATTGGAAGTTTCCCGCAAGGGATATCTGTTCTACGTAGTTATTTGGGGAATAGCGACCCTACGGGTTACCGCAGCTCAGTACTCCATGCACTTCGGCAGAACATTACACAATACACTTAAACTACATACGCTCTACACATTACAGACAAGGACAAACACAGTACATTAACAAGGACGAGATTAACTAGGGTCTCGTCCCTAGTTAATTGGCTTAAGCCAAGAGAGAAGGAAGGGATTAGCTCAGTGTTGCTCGTTGGACTAGCAACGCGGAGGTCCCTGGTTCGAATCCATCATGCTGCCCTTAGATTTTCTCTTCCTAAGAGCCTGTAAAATTCTCTGCCCGCTGATCACTGCTTGAGAGCCTGCACTTCACTGAGAAGGCTCCTGGGGGACACAATAGATCTTTCAGGTCGCAGTGCAATAATCCTCTACAACAATCTATATTGGAAGTTGAGCCATCATGTACCTATGTATTTTGCGATTCCTGTAAATTATGTATGTTTTGAACAAAATGAGTACCCCAAATTAAAACATATTTTTGTCAGCCCCTTACGATTATAACAAATTTGTTTTTGTTTAAGGTTGGTTCTGTGCCGGTTTTGGTTGGTATCCGTAATGGTAAAGTAGAAGAACGCCTAGTTGGATTGCAAGATACCGACAAATTGAGGAAATTTGTCGATAAGTTTGCTAGTAAAAAGTAAAATATATATTAAGCAAATTAAACTTCATTAGAAATATGCCTTTTTCAAGAGTGAAATCATTTTTAATTGCTGTGATAGGATTTTTTTTTTTTTTGGTCTGTAATATTAAAATAAAATATTTCAAAAGATTAAAACCATTAAAGCATACAACTTAATTTAAACAATCTTTAACTTTCTCCCCCATTTTTTGAAAAGCGTTGTTTAAAATAATTGTAAAAAGTGTAAATGTCCTTGAGAATCCCAGGAATATATAAGAAATTAAATATTACCTTTCTTGGCTTTTTTTTTTTGAAATGTTTATTTCTTTTCTCTTAAGTTAAGGTTTCAAGCCAAATAATATAGAAACGTTATATGACTTCTGACACATCACTTGGCCATAGTCATAATCAAATAAGAAGCCTGGTTATAGAATATTTATGTTTTAGATGTCACTTATAGTTACAGCTTTTAAAGTTTTATAATGCAGATGTTAAATTCAAGTTTATCAAAAAACAAAATTAACATTTAATAATTTTTATTGTGAGTTTAAGTTTTACAATTTAATAAACTTTAAAAAAAGAAATGGCTGCATGAAGTTGAATAAAAAGTATATTTTTCTTAGTACTTTATATATTATCCATATTTCCATTACAGTTATGTGCAGTCTAACTTACTTCATTTGGCTGGTCACTTTGTTCCTTCACTTTAGTCAATTTTGTGACTTAAATGCCAAAATTTTGCATATCGACAGTACAAATGATATGCAAAAAATCCGGAGGTAGTCAGTCCAACGTGATATTGCATACATGTTTATTTATAATGATCAATTTGATAGTTTTGTATCATATTAATTAGTAAATTTATTCCATCCTGCGCTACGTCATTATTTTTTTGCGCCAGCTAATTCTATAAGATTATATTTTTTAAATTCATAAAAGTTTGATACCACTGATAAGCAGCAGACACCTTTAATGATTTCAACTAGGATCGCTTTTTTTGGATTCTTGATATCAACACTATGATTGAGGTTTCTATCTCGCACGAGAACACAAAGAGCTTCTATCACTTCTGCACGTAATACGCTATTATTACACCTGTGACTGAAAAAGATAAAAATTAATGAGATCAAAGTAATTAAGATGTTTGATCATTAAAAAATGTACTGAGAACTTTTTCAACAGATGACATCTAAAACTAGCTAGCAAGAATTACTAAAGAATTGGTCGTCATCAGAAACAGTGCTCTAAATCATATATGCAAATTACATAGTACTCTCAGTTTAGACAATTCTAAAATTATTAATTACTGACTTTTACGTTGTTTCAAAAGTCGACATTCACATACTATGCCAGAAGGACAGGAATGTATGAGGCCGCTTTTATGGAATGATATCAAATCCTCAAGGATCTATTCATCTCAGACTGTGTTCAATGTATTATGCTACCAATATGCAAATTTGTATAAATGCTATGTTGTAGATAACTGATAAACTTACTTATACATCACAGCGTAAGTGGTTGGCTCACACTTGAAGTGTGCATCAAATATTTCTTCGGCTGCTTTCTTTATATCTTCAATATATGCCTTAAAAAAACCGTAAGAGAAAGTTGAAAGGTAATTATTGAATGTATAACATGATTGATAGCAATTATTACAATTTTACCAGCAAGGAAACTTTTTTTTTTATACATGTTGAAATAAAATGAGTTACTAAACGTAGCTAATAGTTTATAGGCTTCTCACATCAATATATATAATATATCTATAAAACGATTACAAAAACTATTGTTTATTTACTTTGCATGTAATTTCAACTGGAAGAAGCCTAATAAGATATTTACTCTTGCATTTCTTTTGGTCCAAAATTTCTCTAAAGATAGAAGTGGCCAACTCCACAGGATTGTCTACCTGGAGAATATAACAATATTTATGCCTAGAAAAATGATAGAATTTTAACTCGTAGATATGCACATAACACTGGAAAACATTCTTTGAACATAATACTCACAGTTGTTTTTATGAACACACAGCTTTTTACGTCTGTTTCGACAACTTGAAAAGGTTTGGTATCAGAGGAGCAATTACTTTTCAAACTTTCAATTTCTTTTTCTAGTTCTCGTTCAATATCTTCTTTACGAACTTCATTCAACTCTTTCTATAAAAACATTATAATAACTGCGTGTAAACAAACCTACAACTTAAAAAAACAACAAAACACGTACCTTAGGGAAAATTTTGAAATACTGTTCATCCAATAAATTAAGTGCTTCTCTAATACAATCTTTTTCTTTACCATTACAAGTACAAAAAAAACCCTTCATTCCATTTTGCAGGAACAACTTTTTCCTCTTCTGTGACTCGGAGTTTGAAAAGTATGATTTTCTTTTAGATGACTTTTTAGAATTCATTTTCGAAATGAAGGCAGAACGTGAAAGCAATTAATCCGAGGATAAAGAGTCCATGAAATATAAAATTTTGGTAAATACACTAAACTTCTTACACAGTCAGACGTTCTTACAAATTTCTAGAACCTCTATTAACCTTACGTAAAATCGGATTTTAAATACAGAGTACTGAGAACCATACTAATTACCTTCCTCTCGGTTACAGGGTACAGATAATCATTAGAGGTATACAGTTTATAACAATCAAAATACCTCCTTCACCAAGTACTTAGCTACATGTGGGAAGTCATCAAGGGACTATTCGCAAAGCTGATGATGTTACCTAATTAATTTTTTTCTTATTGTTAATCGTGTTACATTAGGTTCAATGTATAATTGTTAGAAATTACGTTTGGAGTAAGGTAAAATAGTTATGGCCGGCAGTGAGGTTCTGTTTGAAATCATTGTAGGAACCTATGAAGAATATCTTTTAGGATACAAATTAATTAAAACTGATAAGGTAAGACATTGGTTATGAAATTGGAATTGGTTATAAAATATTGAAAGCCTCAATATTATCACTTCTTTATTTATGTTTTGTAGGATTATAAATTTAATCATTCAATAGCCAGCCATTCACATAAAGCGAGCTTGAGGTGTGTAGCTTCTCATAACAAGTTTTTAGCATCTGGAGGTGCTGATGAATGCATCCAGTTGTATGACTTACATACAAGAAAGGAATGTGGACTTTTAATGCACCATTCTGGTGAGGACAAAAATGTATTTATAAAAATATTATGAACTTTGTATCCATTTCAGCATAGATTCCGACGTTTTGCACAAATTGCTTACGTTCGTATTATACCAGAAGACCAGATAATAATTTATTTTCTAATCACTTTCCTTACGCTAGTCGTTGATAATTTAACATTTCATAATTTATGTATGCATAAAATACGAATGATATAATAAACTGAAATAACACTAGAGAAATACAAATCTCCTCTTAATTCATTTTTCCCGGATAAATGTTTCAAATGCACGTTGCTCTTCATGTGTGTAGTTAATATTCGATTTGAAGAAAAGCATTGGAACCATTTTCGAGAAAATTACAAAAAATCCGTTCCCCATCCCCCCATCTTGCTTATAGCTTGGTTAGCTTTATAATACAGCCTTAAAAAAAAAAAAACTAATAACAATTGGACTAATAATAAGCCAATGGTGGTGCACTACGGAAGTGCACCACCAATTCCTAAAATGGATTTAATACATATAACATGAAAATATAAACAAAATTAAATATCCCTGATCAAATAATTGACGCAGATTAACAACAATTTTACAATAATAATCATGACAGTGACGCACCGTTACACATTTTAACTTATAAAAAAAAAGAAGGAAATATATCTTCTGGTTCATCATATATTATAAACACTCAACCGACAACACCACATTATCAGAATGCAAAATTAAAATGATTAAAAACGTGTTAATCCTGTAATAATGGCATGTGAAATATCGAAAAGTTAGGAGAAACTATATATATAACACATAATGCAAAGAAAATAAGGCTGTACAGTAGTTCATTTCCTCAACACACCCAGGAAAATTCAGTATAGTGATACTTCTGGCTGATCGATTTCGATCAAAACCACATGCACATCAATTCCTAAAAACCATATTTTCGTACTCAGGTGAACTCAAAACGGGTATATCCGATGAAAACTCGATATTGAAAATTTGACACGATCGCGATACTTCCTTTTATTAGTAGTAAGAGAGAGTAAAAATATTACACAAAACATCTGTTAAAAATGGTTTTGCAGAAAAATCACAATTTTAAGATCGTCCCTAATCGTTTCTATTTTTAGTGCTGTTTGCGGAAGTTGAGACAGAAAGAAAGATCTATTACAGAAATATGTAATATTATTGCAAATTGTATCATTGATATAATCAGCCAGTGTGGTTTGCGATATAAACATATAGTTGAACATATAGTCATCTCTCTACCCGAATTGATTGTAAACCTTATTCTGATGATGGATGAGAATCCGAAACCGGTCAGAACCAAAACAATGAAGCATGCTACGAAGAATAAAATCATAGATATAATTATATTATTGTTCAAATTTAAGCCATACAAAATCTGATTTAAAACACTCATCCTACTTTCTCATCCCACAGTTACAGTTAAATTTTTTTTAAAAACTATCATTAGCATTACTATTATTAGTTTTCCAGTAAAATGTTTGATAGATTTAGATAGATTAGCCAAGTTTAAAGAAAATCTTCAAACTGTTTTCGAGACAATTCCAAATACTCAGAAATCTATTCTGTGTATTCGCATTTCCGGTTAACCGATTTTTGAGGCAGCATTTTTTGGCTCTCTAGAGGAAAGGTTGCTGCTTCCTCAGAATTCTCAAAAATTAATTTTCCTGGAAAAAAATGTTTCACAAAATAGTGATAGGCTATATGTGTCAGTTAGTATGCAAAGTTTCGAAAAATTTGTTGGAGCCGATGTGGAAAGAATTGCGAAAAACTGAAAACAAAAAAATCACTAAATTTGCATATCTGGGTAACGGAGTGTCGTTTACAAAGATGGCACCTTAACGGAATAGCAGATTGATGCTTCCTTTGATTTTTCGTTTTTGAAATATTTCGTTCATTCATGAAGTGTAAAACATGATTTTCCGGTGAAAATTCAGTTTCAAAATTTGACCCGACCACAATCCTTTTTAAAGCAGTTAACAAAAGTAAAATTTGAACCAGCTATACTTATTACAGGTACGGTGACGAGTCTGTCTTTTACTCCAGATGGTCATTATCTTATAAGTGCCAGTGAAGATGGCTCTATTTCAATGTTTGCAGTAGGATCATGGGTGTTGGATAAAGTTTGGTCTAAAGCTCATAAAGGGAAAGGTATGGTAAAATGCCATTACACATTTATTCATTTAACGTTATAAAGTATGTAATAAATTTTTCATCATACTTGATATTTCGTAGAATGTACTTTTCCTTAAATAAAATGTATACAAAAAACTTCAGGCGTGAACCATGTGGCAGTTCATCCAAGTGGAAAAATGGCACTATCAATTGGAAGCGACTGCACTCTCAGAACATGGAATCTCGTTAAGGGCCGATGTGCCTACACCGTAAATATATCAAGGTTCATTAACTATTTAAGCCTTTACAAAAAACAAAACTAGATTGTGATCAACCTTCATTATAAAGAACGCATACAGAAGACTCTTTTCAGTATTTTCATATCTCTGTTGCAGTAAATGCAAACGTCCAGAAGTTATAGAATGGTCGCTATGTGGACAATATTTTGGACTTGTAAATGAATCAAACGCTGACTTTTATAGTGTGGGCTCAGCCAGCGTTGTTTGTAATATTCACTTAAAGCATAAAATTTCAAGCATCCAGTTTATAAAGGTAAAAAAAGATGTTCCTATTGTAATCTATAATATTTTACTATTAAAAATAGTTTGTAATATTAACATTATAAAATTATTGAAAAATATTAACATTTTTATGATGAAAAAAAAAGAAAATATTTTATTTAATTAACATCATATTATAAGAATGATAAAATTTAATATAATATTCAATTGGATATATTATTTATTATTATTTCTTCTGTACATCTTAGCCCAATAATTAATGCTTATAATTTTAATATATTAATTTATTATATTGATGATATATTAATGATTATTATTATTTTTTTTTGTTAATATATATACACACACCTATTCTACATGCAGATATTTATTTACAATTAATATTTGTTTATTTATTTACTATTAAGACAAATGTTTCAATCCTTCTAGGAATGATAATTTCATTTGTGTGTATTTTAAATAATAAAAACTATTAGAAAATAAGGATTAAAAATAGCATGTTAAAAAATTTCATGGGGGGTATAATTTGTTGAAACGTTTTTGGTGGAATTGTGAGCTGCTTTAATTAGTGGTAGATATTTGTGCCAATTTTGATCAGTTTGCAATTGTGCGACTAATTGTTGGTGATGTCTCTATGAATACGTACTAAACGTCCATTTGACGCAGGATGGTATGGCGTTGTGCATACTTTTTTAATTTTTAATAGCTCATGGATCTTGAGTATAATTGTGGATGTGAAATTTGTACCTAGATCTGTCAGAAGATATTTAGGGGTACGGTATCTCGTGAATATATTATTAACAATAATTTGAGCAATGGTTTCGGTTTTTGGTTAGTCATGGGAAACATCTCCAAATAGCGTGAATATTGACAAATTATCGTTACTATATATATTTATATTCTTCACCTGTATCGTGAAGTATGTTGTGTTGCGTTATGTGGATAAAATGTATTGGATGTCTGGAAGAGGATAAATTTCAAATGTGGTGATTGCGTTTAATTTACGCAAATCTACCATGTACCTGTACTGTTTTCGTAACTGGATTATGTCGTTTGGATCGAGTTTTGTCTGATCTGCAGACTTCTCCTTAACCAGAATTACCGGATGAGCCCAGTTACTAGTAGTCGGTTCGATTATTCCTCTATCCAGATTATTCTGTATGTGAGAGCTTTTAGTAAATAGGGGCTTCTGAAATGGGCTGTGAAAGTTTGTAAGGTCTACTGTGTACGGGTGGATGATTTTGTGTGTCTATGTGTTGTGTTATATATGTGAATTTTATTTTGTAGTCTTTATCATGTGTAAATGTGTCATATATTTGGTATGTTGGCGCAACCAGCGGTTTGAAGTATTGCTACCATTAATGTTAAATTTATTACTACTATTATTATTATTATTGCTATTACTTTGCCTTTTCAAACAGTCTACTTTGTCTGAACTGACGATAGGTTGGCTGAGGTTGTGGCTTTTTTGCCAAAATCAGTGCGCGTTTTATTATTACTTTTATTAATGCAGTCGGGATTCTAGTGATTACAGTAACAGAATTTGCACGGCGAAGATAGTTTTGAAATTTCTGTTTGCATTCATTATGCCAGTTTGTCAATGGATTCTATTGGCGTATCTGCCTTTTTGATGGCAAATATTGAACCTTGCGTTTCTGAATTTTGTATATCCCTGAGGGCTGTAGCATCAAGGGT
Organism: Triatoma infestans; assembly: GCA_011037195.1. Classification (NCBI taxonomy): domain Eukaryota; kingdom Metazoa; phylum Arthropoda; class Insecta; order Hemiptera; family Reduviidae; genus Triatoma; species Triatoma infestans. The sequence goes on along the minus strand of JAAEAF010002616.1, from coordinate 141,470 downwards.
TTAGGGAGTTCGATTTGGACTTGCGCCTTTATGGTAACGATCTAATAAATGGTTGGTAACGATCTAATAAAGGCGTCTGTGGTTTTGTATCCACCAAGTTTTTGTAGAGTTAGTAGCGGATTCTCTTGGGCTTTGAAAAGTAATGAAGTGGAGATGTGTTTGATCCTACCTGAAAAAGCCTCCAGAGTTTCATTGGGATTTTGTTGCAAGTTGGTAATCTGTTGCAGAAGAATAATGGGTGTCTTTTCCTTTTTAAATCTATTTATCAGAATCTCGATTGCTGTCTGATATGTTAATATTACGTTGTTACTATTACGTGGTTTTTGAACGTATCAAATTAAATTTTCGCGGGACCAGTTACTTTTAATATTAAAATTTCTAACTTGTCCGGCTCAGACCAGCCAGAGAGGACACTGTAGTTATTAAGTTGGTCAACGAAGCCTGTGACAACACTATTACATGATCCATCGAACACCGGTAGTTATTGATCATTTGTAAATTTCGATTGTTAACGGGATTTGGAACGTTACATTTATTAAAAAGATAAGCAATTACCTCATCGGCGGATTTTTGCTGACGACAATAGTGTAAGTGTCAAGTTTTCTGTTTTAGCTACGCGTTCTTTTAGTGCAATCAAATTACCGCCTATTGAGAGATTTCTTTGTTTCAAAATTTTAATTATATCGGTTCTTTTCATAAAAGCTAATAAGTAAGTAGGGAATCTAAGAAAATATTAATATATAAATATATGAAATTGAAAAAAAAATGAAGACTCACCTTTCTGCGAGCTCGGTTCGAAAATGCTGAAGGTGTACGAAACACGGGATTCAAAGACACTGCCACCAATATAATGGGAGAAGGAGAGAATTAGGTTACAAAGATAAATAAAGTGGAAGTAAAGCTGAACACTGTATAATAGAAACTGCCTGGACTTTACACGTATATATAAAATGGTAGTGAGAGATTTAGAGTGAGTAAAGAGAAAGGTTGTTGACGCGTTGCGACTGCTGTATGAACTGCCAAGACTGTTGGAAGACTCTCTCGTAGCTGTATTTAAACAGATTCTCCCACTTTTGTCTGGCCCAAACTAGTGAGTCAGACTGCCAATTTTTGTCTGTCTCTCTCTGCTTTGGATCCCTCTCTTCGGAACCTGTTACACCACGTATTAATAAAAGTTCAAGTGGACCGTTAAGCTAAGAGTGTTGCGTGTTTCTGCGTTCGATTCCCGGGCATATCTTGAATTTTTTTTTATGGGTAAGAGCAAATTGTATTTAGCAGGAGTATTTTATTTATAGTAATTAATAATTTTTATAATTAGATAAATACTGTTCTCCTCCCTCCTCCCGCAAATTGGGTTACAAAGATAAATAAAGTCCAAATCATATCAGATAAATTCGTCCAAATCGGTTTTGGACGAATAAGACTGCTGAAAAACAGGTGTTCATCCCTGTTATTTTTACTTATCTTTGTTCAAATTTATGTGAATGCAGTGAGCGTCCAGTACATTATTTGTTTCAATAGTTTTTTTCTTATTCAGGATAATAAAGTATGCCTTGGAGTTTCAACTGGTAGCATAGAATGTTATGATTTTTTATCGGGTGAAGAAATCTGGGTTATTCCTGCCAAAGAGGAGGCTAGGATTAAATGTTTAGGCTTTTACGAAGATTGGCTTGTTTCAGCAAATAGTAATGGTAAAATGAAATAAATTACTATTTCTTTTATTTATAAATTAAAACATACAATAATTATTTTACGTTGTAAAAAAAAAAATATATTTTTTTTAGGAATTATTAAAGTGTATAATGTTTTTGAGGGAAAAAGTCCTCACATAATTACATCCCAAGAAACATCCTGCAGGATAACCTGCTTGACAATATCACATGTTACAAGGTACGTTTTTATGAGCATCGTTATATTAATTGGTTATATTTAATGAATTAAGTATAGAGTTTGTCCTTAATTAAAAAGCAGGTTAAAAAAAAATACTACATATTAACATGATGATTGCTACAAAAACATGATGACTAGAACTACTTATATTGTTTTACATAAACTATCACATTTGTACAACCCTTAGCACATCTAAAAGTAGAAATACAAGTACAACGATGGCTGGCAGGGACCAAAGAAGAAAACTATTAAACTTAAAAATTTTATTACCTTTCATTGTCCTTTCACGGACTGTCAAGGAATAGTCTAAGGTTCATGCTTGAGGATATATTACTAAGTCGAAAATGTTTATAATTTATATCCAAAAATGTTTCCTAAGTGAACTACGGCCAATAAAAAGTGAGCAGCTGAAATATATGAAAATGAATTTTTTAAAAATGATTTTTTAACAGAACTTAATTTAACAAGTTTATTTATACAAAAAGTCCGTTCAAATCCCCTTTAACTGCAATGAAAAGTAAATTAAATTGTATTTATTGTTCATTAAACATGTATTTTCAACTGATATTAGCAATTATTGTTAGTCATGTTTTTACATATTTTTTTTAGTTTTCGTTGATTAAATTAGTTATTAATATAAAGTAGAAATCTTTCTACTGTAATGAATGTATTCGTTGAAGAATACCCGATATCTATTACATGTACGCTTTTTTTAATTGAAATGAAAGGTGAATAGTTGTTGAATATCAAAGACATTTCCTAATCCTTCATTCGGTCACGTTCATCCTTAGTAAATAGAATCGGGGTCATCTTCTTTGATCGAGAAGAAGCAGTATAAGAGAGTATTGAACGCAATCCAACTGGCTAGTTGCGAACATTTTAACATATTGTTGCTAATCGAATATTTCCTCTCCAAAGAGTTCAGGCTTTGTTACCGGAAAATTTTGAATTATTGATGCAGGTTCTTCGTTGGCTTCGTTAGCATTAACAGATAGATATTCAACAAATTTTATTCACTGAGAGGCTACCGTACTAGAGAGGATATGATCTTAATAGCACCAAAAATTCACATTCTTCACGCTTAGAAATTGAAAACCCTTAAGAATCCTGCGAAACACATTTTCATCATAAGTTTTCGGTTTGGTATGGAATTATTGACAACGAACTTATAGGCCTTCTGCTTCGCTTTTTACAAGAACTCTCCTTTCTTATGAAGAATGTTGCTCTTGAATACAGATATCAAATTGATTGTGCACAATCTCAAATTGGTAAGAGGATAACTGCATTTTTAAACACTTTATATAGCAATCGTTGACTTAGAGAGATGATCAATTCCTTGAGTTCATGCAGGAAAATCTTATTGCAGAGGTCATTACTAGGATTATGAATGCTGTAGTGAAATAAGAAATTCTCCTGACATCTTAAAATTTATATTGCCGTTGGAGATAATTATGAACGGACTTTGTAAAAATAAACTTATTTATATAGAGTTCTTTTTAAAAACAATGTTTTTTATTAATTTACTTTACATTTCAGCTGCTCACCTTTAATGGCTATAATTCAGTTAGGAAGCATTTTCGATTCAGATGTATGATAGTTGGTTAAACATTTCAATTCAAAAGGGCTTTAGAATATATCTCAAACTATGGAACTCGAATTATAAGGTCACCATGTTTATAAAAAGGGACCAAAGCAATTGCCCTTTGCCGCCTTAGATGAATTAAAATGTCTTCATTTCACGTTGTGCCTGATAAAATGGAAAATTAAATAACCTTGACTATTCATTAACTTTTAAGCCAACAAAAACGAGCCGTCATTGTAGAAAATACAGTTAGATCAGTCTGCCTATCTCCTGGCTTTTTGATTCAATAGCCCAGAGTCTGCCAGGCATCAGTTTTAGAGGAGGAAGATATTTATATAAGTTAACAACCAGGTCCTTACTAATTGTAGTATTCCACTTTTACATACGTCGATGAGTCAATACATGGGAACTCATACCAATGGAATCTTATTTGTCCAAAGGCGTGAGCTACTAGTCTTCACGGATTGCCATGCAGTTGATCAAATTAGGACAAACACATTAAAAACTTAAATAGTTTGCAGAAATAATCTTCGAAGCAGGTAGGCAGAGAAGAATCACGCTTCTGAGCCAAAGTATTCCATTCACAGTTTAATATTTGCTTTATTTGTTTTTCACAAGATGTTTATGGAGAGGATCTCTGCTGAATTGTTTCAACATTCTATGATTTTCTATTTGATCTTTTTCATTTCTAAATACAATTAAATGTCATTTGAAGCAAAGTACTTACAAAGCAAGTTATTTTTTAGTGGTAATTTGTAATCCTATGAATGATTGCTGCACAGTCAATTTTATATGTCATGATTCCTCCTATATTTAAAGAATTTATAATATGAAATAAATTCTTGAATTCAGAATTTATTTCAAAGATCCAAAAAATGCCTCAATTGGTTAATCTGAATAAATATTAAAGCCCAGAAATTTTAAAAATGTTCGTAGATTCATCGATTATAGTCCAATCAATTAGTTGTTTTTACATTTACGCTTGCTTTTATTGCACTTTGGATAAAATAAGAAAAATTGTGTAAAAGAAAAAATCACGAAATTACGAAAATTCCCTGATGATAATTCTTTAAACCATACATGTACCAAAAATAAATGAAACTCCTACTTAAAAAAAAATAAATACATATATAGCATATCTTTTTTTTTCAGTGACGACAAATCACATATAAATATAAAGAAAAAGAAAGGCAGAAAGCTTGGTGAAACGAAAATTGAGAATAAAATTAAAATTCGTAAAATTATTACCGCAAATGATGATAAGCACCTTCATTGTTATCCAGCAGATCAAAAATGGCATGTTGAATTCTTTTAGGTAATTTCAATATTATCCAGCAGATCAAAAATAGCATGTTGAATTCTTTTAGGTAATTTCAATCTTGTCACTTAATAATGATGGCAATTTCCACTATGTACTAATTTTGATTGTGTGAGAAAAAATATAAATGTTATCCCATAATTCTAAATACAAATGCTGCAATTTTTTCGTAAGTCATAAACATCAGTGCAGTTGTCAATACTGTCTGTAGAAGTTTGGCTTCCATTCCCTTATAAAGTCCCTTAACTCCTTGTCTCCTAAAGGATAATAGTTAATATTTTAATTAATTAAAAACTAGAAAATTTACTTCATTTGAGAGCTAATATACTAATGGTCATCTTTGGTTTCATTTCAATTATTACAAAGTATTTTTAAAAAGTATTTTTAATGGTTGTTAATCGTAGTTGAGGTGGATGGTTCCGCAGAGCTGGAAAGCATCAGAGACATTTTCCGTGGTAGTCTGCTTCATTTTGTGGTCATCGACCGGTTTTGGGCGTTCGCTCATCTTCAAGATGCGTTTGTCAGACAGTGTTAGAACAGACTAGCACAGAGCAAATTCAGTTTATGCACTCTGTATAAATTGAATTTGCTCCGTGCAAGTCTGTGTTATCACAATGTCTAACAAACGCATCCTGAAGATAGGCGGACGCCCGAAACCGGTCGATGACCACAAAATGAAGCAGGCTACCACGGAAAATGTCTCTGATGTTGTTAATTATAGTTCATTAATTTTTCTTTCTAGGAATTTCTATTGTCCGGTGTTGGACAGTGTTGTCCATAATGAAAGAAAAACTTTTCTACTTTTATGCAGTCATTTGCAAGGTCTGGTTTAAATTCTAGCATTTAAGAGTTACCAAAAACTAATTACTGATATCTAATAAACTTACTTTAACACATAAATAAGTAGCTGAATAGTGCCTGTACTAGGAGTAACATCACTGTGTCCATGCTAAAACATTGAGTTACATCATTTAATTTTGATCACAAGGCGGTAGTTCTACAACAGTTCACTAATATTTTTCTTTCTTAGACTAAAAAGAAAGGAAAAAAACTTACCCTAAGTTTAGCTTGTGCTAGCTGTAATGGGTATGTGATTATAGTTGCTATCATTTTCGCTACAGCGGACATTGAGAAATATGTTAGTGCAGATATTTCCTTTCGCCATGATAATCTTCTTTTAATCGACTGATAAACTGCCATATGTATTGCAGGATTTGAAACTAAAATCAATGATGGTACTGTCCCTGCCCAAAGTGCCGGTACACCTTCCGTGTTGGATACTTTCACAAGTCCATCTATAGTTATTTGACAAGTGAAACAAATATTGGGTTGCAGTGAGAGAACCAGAATATCTCTTAGAAAACATTAGAGCAAAACTACCTATGAGTCCGGTGTACCTTCGTGCATCAGTGATTCCACTCATTTTTATTCTTGTATTAACCATCCAAAGAGGTGTAGTTAGAAGTACATTTATTGCTCCTATAGACGTTACATAAAAATCAAATATGAAGGTCTCTCAACAGAAACAATTTATGAATTTGAATTTTTATTTTATACAATTAAATACTTAGTGATGTACAACGTGAAAATTGCAATTTTTGCTCCCTAGTATTATTACGCAGAGTAAACATATTACTAGCGTTAATGACAAAAATGACAATGTGCGAAAAACAAAAGAAATGAAACTAAACAAAACCTGCAACAGATGCAAGAATGAGATCTTTTCCCCCTTCTCCTCCTTTAACACTTGCTTTTAGTCCGTTATATATATAAAAGTAAACGAAATTCGAAGCACATATGCTTTGCAGGACTGGTATTATACCTTTGTAAAGCGAACCACTAGAATTAAAAGTTATTACTTTTGTACAGTCATTTCAAGTATAAATGCAAAGATTTATTAAGTGTAATTACTACTGTAAACATCAGAACCTCTATTATAATGGAATGATTCTAAATACACTTTTCTAATATGATAAAAAAGAATACATAAGAAATCAGTCTCCCTCTAAATGACATAAACATATTTCATTTTTGTCATCATTAAAAAAAACATACGAAGACGTTTCTGTCTTATTAAGTGTTTTAAATTAAACAAAATTTACATTATTTAGAGGAAAATGACTTCCGCTGAATTATCCTGAAATATAATTTTCAAATTAAACGTAATAACTTACATTCCTTCTTCTTTTACCAAGTCCAAAATAACTGCTACTGTATTTCTTGCCTTTCTTTTATCTTCCACTGCAATAATAAAGTAGTTATTTGAAAGTGTTACATGGTTTGATTGTTATCTCATACTTGCAGGTGAATACGTACATTGCAATCTGCATCTAACTGTATCCAAAGGATAAAAGACAATCATTCCCACCATACTACCCTAGTTAAAAAATATTAAGTTATTGAAAGATAAAATCAGTACGATGAACAAAAATGTTAAAGGCACTCACAACTGCTCCAGAAACGGCATGAATGAGATTGTTATAAGAAAACAATTCTTTAGAATTCACAGCCATATTTCTGTCCGTCTTCAAAACTGAGATTTTAAATTAGTAAACTAAATCTGTTGATCAACATTGATACCCTATTACCCTAAAACATTGATAACTTTATTGCTTGTCATCGCTACTTTGATAAAAAAAAAGAAAAAGAGAAACCCATTTTTAACCTTCTCATAAAGTAAACCTGAAATGTAACCTCCACATTAGTATGGTTAGAAATTAATTTTTAAGAAAAGTTTTAAAATAGTACAAACTTTCCAACTATTAATACTTTTCATACGGAATAAGTTAAAGAGAGAAGTTACAAGTTATGTTATGAATTGTGTTAAAGTTTTTAAAGAAAATGGTCATTAAATATATTGGTCGGACTACCGATTTTAGTGGGAAAACATTATGGGAACTAATTGGTAACTTAAAAAATTTTGGTGTAGGAAGATTAGTGAAAAGAAACATATTTGAAAGATATAACGAGCCTTGCTTCATTAGAATACTCAAAGTTGAGGCATTAGACAATGAGGTAATTGTTGAATTATAAAAAAAAATTTCTTCATTTTCACTAAAATAAATCATGGCAAAATGAGCATCATGGTAGTTCGTACATGATGACTTACACACTACCGGGCATAATACAAAATTATAAATATATAAGCATTAACCTGGTTTCCAATCTGTAGAAAAAAAAAAAATTAATGGAATAATTGTTGATAGTCTCTTTTATATTTTGTTTTAAATTTATCATATTTTTTTCTAATATAACAGGAAGGTAAGGATAGGAAAGTAAGAGTTTATGTAGAAAAAGTTTTTCGTGCAAGGAGATATCCTCAAGTAGTGGAAATGGAGAGTGTCACCTATAAAGCTGATTACAGGCTGGTTCCAAAGTCTGAAGAAAAATCATTGTGGGAAAAGGTATCTTCAATAAAACAGTCAGAGAGAATTTTGCCAGATCATGTACCATTTCCTCCATTGCTTAATGTAAGTTTTTATCCTTTACTCTTTGACAGCAATAAAGTAAATATTTCAATTAGTACGATTTATAGGCTAGAATTATATTTTAGTTGTACACGCTTTTTTTTTATTTCTTCCAATAAGAATTGCTGATCTAGCCAGTAAATTCTAATTTGTTTGTACAAATTAAAAATATTTGTCAAAATCTACTGTTTTAAGAAGAAATTACCAAAAAAATCCTATATAAATTAACAGTATACAAAGATAACTTTTAAAAATTATTCCAGCACATTTTGGAGCAAGAAAGAACTAGTCCTGAACAAGACTTAAGATTGAAGTTGGTAGTTAAACAGGGTCCTGACAACTTTTACAGAATATGCAAAGAAGGAGAAATCCCAAACATCCAGATGAATAAAACTAAATTCCCAGAACTTTATGAATCCAAATAATTTTTTTAATTTTTTTTGTTAAGGTATTTGAATAGTGTAATTATGTAGAATAGTGAACGCAAGTTTACTATGGAAGGTCTCTTTATTCTATAATTTACTTCATTAAATGAATTCTTATTTAATTCTATTTATTTTATCCTTTACTATAATACACTAGTATTGTGAATATTTCTTAAAAACTTTATGATTCATTTGAACGTTAGAGATGATATACAGTTAAGAAAGCATAATTTAATCGCAGGAACCATCTAGCCATCCATCTTTCCACCGCTCCTTTATTCTTGTACAGTCAAATACAGGTTTCCCTAAGCGTACATTAACGCTATTATGAACCTGGCAGAACCACTGGGACAATGCCTTCGATGAGCTTACATCCGGAGGTGTTTTCTTTATACTGTAACAAAGTACAAATTATATGGAAATAGTTTGAACACATCTATTTTAATAAGTTTTTAATCAATATTCATTAGTTTAAGAATAGTAATAACTAACTCATCTCGCAAATGTTTCGCACAGACATCACACGGATAAAAAACCGAAAAGTTTTTTATAAGTTCTTTCATTTTCGTTTGCTCTTCTGAAGTAGGTTTCTCTGGATAATACGCTGCCATCGTATGGAGAAAGTTCCAAGTAGACCTACCTGTGAAAAAAAAGAAATTTTCATCTTTATTAGTACTAGCTGCGATAGTAAAGATAATTATTACCTTTTACCGTGAAATTTTAATAAAATGTATCGGCTGGCATAAATGAAGATGGATCTTACAACATTTTATTCCTGTAGAGGGAAATAAGCTTCAAGGAATTATTTTGCTTCTTCAAAAGTAATTGGAATGCAATTTTCAATGCAAAACAAACTTTTACTTTGCCGTTGCAGTACATATATATCTTTTTTTTATAACGTATATTTTAACAATTTTTTTTAGAAGTTAGAAACATTAGCTGATACACAGCACAAATGTTATATAATGCGATTTTAAAACTTCTATGAATAAATATAAATTGCTCTCATAATCTCAGTAGAAATATCTATTTTAAAGTCTTGAATATATCAGTTTTATAGATATTCTGTTTAGGTATCATTAGCCAATCAATGAATATTTTACTATATGTTTCCGCAATTTTTTTGAGATTAGCTCCAAGAAACTTTTTTCTTTAGAGAAAATAGACTTTTAGATGCTCGAAGAGATGTAATGATTAGCACATTTTATTAAATTCATGACTCCAAGACTGAAAAGTAGGGGAGTAATTAAAATGGTAAAAAGAAATTGAATTTAAATAAAATCTGGCCTATGAAAGGTATGAGTTTAACTTTTTATGATTGATTCATAAGCGCTGTATGCAAGGCTATGAAAAAAAAAAATTCTTAAGACTCATTCAGTGCATACGCTTTGGAATCAGTTCTAGTTTTAGCCGATGTTGAATTACCTATACACATGAAAAAAAAAACAAGCTGACTTTCAACTGTTATTCACTTTTAGTACTTCACTGAATTTGTAACATTTGCATAGCCCAAACTAACAACGACTTGAGTTACCATTTAAATGATTGTCCCAAATTTAGAAAATTGAAGAGGAAACGAGTACTGTAGTGGCTAGAAGCAAATCAACAGGTTGAAATAGCTGCTTAAAGAACAAGCATTTAGGTTTCATCAACATATGAAACATTACATAAGGATTACTTAATAAATGAAACTATAAATTACTTACCTAATTCATCTTTATCTAGTGGGCATTCGGCTCCGAGGTGATCTTCTTTCTAAAGTAACATATAATATTTTTTATACAGAGCTGGCAACTTCAAATACACACATCTAAATAACAGTAAATACAACATACCTGGGCTTCTTTTCCTTGTTGTCTCTGTGTTTTTGCCCAAGTTTTAAATGCAGTACACGCTCTGCAAGGAGCACTTCCATGCCCCTTTCGCAGGTCACCTTCCATGGAATATTGAAGTATAACACTTCATTAGAATATCATTATTTCACTGGAAATTTTGCAGATGATATTTTGAATTAACCACATTAGTACCTTCTCATACATGTTACCTTTCTTCATAGTTAAGCGCACCTTTAATGATAAGATTTGTATCTCATATGTTATTGCTTATTACGATAACTCCTTAGAGTTAAAAATAGTTAATATTGTGAAAGAAAATTCTACTGGTAGAACAATTTGAACTAATTGCGATAAAGTTACTATAAACGTGTGATCAAGGTTGGTCAAATTGTAAGCTAACAAGCGAAGTAGTACCTCTTTGCGAATATGTAAATTGCTAAAATGATTAAGAACGTTGATCCATGGTTATGTGAGAACTGTGCATCTTCAAGTAGTGATGAAACCTTAAAGTTTTTCGAAGATGATTTTGTAAAAAGTAATACACTACCTGATTCAGAAGCCTATGTAGCTGTTTTAGGTTAGTTTCTCAAGGCTCATGAAGAGTGTTATGTAATTTCTTTGTAAATACATGTTTGTTTTTGCTTTCAGAGAAGAAGTTAGCCAGAATTAAACAAGGAAAACCAAGAACCGAGAAAGCACTTTTGGAATCCCTTGAAAATAAACGTAAGGATTGTATTGTAAGACTTTTAGCGGAAGATTTTAGTTTGGACGAAGGTGAACTTGTCAATGAAGAAGATATCCCAACAAAGTGGCTAAAAAGTTATATCAATCCTCAGCAGCCCCTTACCGTTGGAGAACTAGTTGAATTATTGAAAGCAGATTATTTAGCTAAATCACTGGAGGTGGCCAGTCCAAGTGAAGAAGGTATTTCTTGATGTAATAGTTACATTATAAAATTATGGAAAAACGTTGTTTTTGAGATTTTTAACCCTTAATGTTAACTTTTTTTACTAACACTGTTTCAATGACGGATGTGTATATTAATAAATTTGCATCTCAGATAAGTAGGGATTATCAGTAACTATAAGATTAATGATTTGTTAGAAGATTCATTTTATTGTATCAGTCTCATTGTTAAACTTCTCAATTCAATATTGCTTTCTTTACAATATTAATTTCTTTATAAAATACTTCTTTACACGAACAAAATTAGTTTATATATCTTAGACTTTATTTGAGTATTAACTTCCTATTGTCATTACTCTGGGTATTACGTTTGGATAGCTTTACACTTATTGATTGTTCAATGATTTAGAAAGTAAGTAGATATTCATTTTAGAGTAAATTATAATATAAATTCTCGAATCTTGATTGTTTAAGCGTCCTCAAAACTGGAATAGAAAACAAGTTTCTTGAAGTTCTTTTTTTGAGACAAAAATATGACTAAATTAAAAGGAAAGAAAGCTTTTTGCATAATTACGGGAGGAAGTAAAGGCATTGGTAAGACAATTGCTGTCGAATTTTCTAAACTTTTTGACTCAGATTCAGAAATAAAATTAATTGCACGCTCCAAGGATGGGCTGACAGAGACATCGAACATGATCAGAGGCATTAACAGCAAGATTTTGACAGAGGTGAACTTTCGTGTAATAAATGTATTTATTATAGTAACTGTAGGGCCGTATTTATTATTATTATTTTTTTTTAGTGTATTGAGTATGATCTAGCTGATTCAAAATTTGATTCATTTAAACAATTTGTCACTCCTAAAGAGGGCAGACAATTCGATATTTATGTTTTGGTTCATAATGCAGGAACAGAAGGGAATAGTAAATGGGCAAAGGAAATGTCGGATCTAGAGGAATGGCAGCAGTATGTAATTCTAAAATGTATTTTTATTTGGTATTGATTCGATAATGTTTTGTCGAACTTTACCAATTGTCTTACCAATACCAATTTGTTTAGTTATTGTCAACAATGTTTATTATTTTTAGATACATGTCTGTAAATGTTTATTCGATGAGTCTATTAACATCAGCTTTTCTGGATGTTAATACATCAGGCCATCGTTTGATTGTGAATATAACGTCTCTGGCAGCCATACAACCTTTCAAATCCTTTGGATTTTATTGTATTGGAAAAGCAGCTCGAGAAATGTATCTAAGGACATTGGCTGAAGAAAATAAAGACTTAGATATCCTTAACTATTCACCAGGTAAATATTAATTTTATAACAGCAAGCAAAGCTGCAGATTTCTGGACTACAATGTGACGCCTACTTACCTGCCATGGATAGAAACCATTAAGTACCCCTTACTACCTCTATTGCTAAGGTAGCTGAGTAAAAATATCAATTTTAAAGAAAATTTGTCGGTTTTATACTTTATTAACTGCAGTAAGAGAAAGTAGTGTGAATGTTACACACCAGATGTTTTATTGAGGTATGCTAGTGGGTGAATCCTTACTTATTTATAAGTAAGCCAATCCATTAAGATTTATTGATGAAATCACTACTACCTCCAATTTTCTTTATATTTTTACTTTCTCTTCACTGTAAGAGGAAGTATTTCGATCGTGTCAATTTTTTAAATTGCTCTTTCAACGGAAATACATCTTTCGAGAACTACTGAGTACGAGAAAAATGTTTTAGCGTAGGGATTGCGCAAGCTGGGACGGCGCGAGAAATAGAACGAGGGGCGCAAATATAATCGTGATTTAATTATCAATGTTAGAAAATATTTTATTACTTTCATTGTATTTCAGTTCTCTTTTTTTCTGCTATTAAACGACCTCAATTCAAATTTATATGGTAAAATGAGTAACATAAAGGTTCTTATGACGCCTTTACTGAAAATAAAGGTTCTTATTTCAAACAAAAGTTAATTCTTAGAAACAGATTCTGGTTGATCTGAATTCTTTTTATATTAATTTTGCCATTGACCTGATTATATACTTATTTTTACAGGTCCCGTAGGTACTGATATGATCGACCGTGTTATCAAAGGTATTAAAGATGAAGATGTGAGGAATTCATTCATCGCCATGAGAGATAACAAAACCCTTGTTAAATTGGAAGATACTGTAGGAAAGTTGATAGATGTTTTGGAACATTCGAAATACACTTCTGGTGGAAGAATAGATTACTTTGATAGATAATTAGTTTTTTTATTAAATAAGATAAACCTACAATTATTTTATTTTCAAGATATCAATCATGGAAGTCATTATTTTTTAATTATATGAGGCTAATATGTGCATTTTTTAATTGAAATATTTTAAGATTTCTCCACATTTAATCGTATTTTCTTAAAACGTTATCAAATAATGGTATCTAAATTTTATGTAAATATTATAAAGGTATTATCACTTCTTTATAACGCAGATACAAAGTTATATAAATGAAATAAATTAATCACATAGAGAGTTTAATTATTGTTTATTGCTGTTTAATTATCTGACGGTCAATGCTGCAAATATATTTTATCATTATTATTTTAATGCTGCAAACATATATGATGAAATATAACTAATTAATTTTTAATATAAGACTATAAAAAAAAATAAGAAAATCATCTTACATGCAAAATTGAATGGGTTTTAATTTGATCCTATTTGGTTAGTGAACACGTTATGAATCGGAGTTAAAGCGAATACATTTATTTGTGTGTGTGTAAGTAATATTACGGAAATATAAAGCTTCGCAAATGGTGAAATTGATTATATAAAGTAGAGCTTAAAATACAGCATAGTGTTATTACTTCTTGTTGATATCGTTTTCTAAAAAAAGGTAGATTTGCTATTCAAATGGAACTCTACGCTTCACCACTGTGACCGAAAGAAACTATGTTGTATTCCTCTGACTTAAGAGCACAAATCATAGGATATAAAGAAAAATTTTACTTATATGAAAATTATTTACAAATTTATATTCTTTAATACCTACCATTCACTAACACCTCACAATTTCTAATGTATTAGCAATTTCGTCACTTATGATACTGAAATTGTTCGTGATTTTTTTTTATTTATCCCTATTTGGTGATTAGTAATTATCAGTGATTTTATGAGTCAGTTGAAAGTAATTATTTCATTTAGCATAATTTTTCTTTCTATATTCTATGCTTATTAAAATTAAGGTTTTCTTTTCAAAGATGGCGGTATTTTTGCAATATAATGTAAATTCTGTTATTATTTTTAACAATCGAATTGACGAGAAAATTTGAAAATGGTCTATGTATTTAGTAATTACATTTCACCGATTTATTTTTTTTTTTTAATAAGCTTTTTTCCACTAAGTTCAGTAAATACTGTATTCGTTCCATGACAACCAAATATTTACTTGGGCGGATCTTAACATCAAAATTTTCCCACGTTGTGTTACCTTACGTTCTTTCGCTCTCTGTCTCCAGTGGCGACTGGTGCAGAGGCACTGCGGCACCTCCAGAAAATAGCTACAAAAATTAATTTTTAAATTTATGATAAAAAATAATAACATAACAATGTTAGCATAATTTTTATTAAAATACCATAAATAAAACAGTTTTCAAAAAAGAATTATTTCATCAAGAGTGTTGATGTTGAACGCTGCTTCTATAGCGGCCCTCACACGATCAGTAATATTGACACTATATCGAAATACCGTCAATATTACTGATCGTGTGAGGGCAAATATTGACGCACCACTAATATATCGATAATACTTTTGCGATCCTGAAAATGTGTAAATTCGATGTTGAGGTTCGGTCATACAAAAGGACTCATTTGTGTTGAGTACAGCAACACTTGGTGATGGTATGTTACAGGTTAAGCTACAGTTTGTAAATAATTCTAACTGAAAATTTTTACCCTGAAGAAGGCAATAAATTTGCCGAAACGTCGGTAGAAATTTAAAAAGAGTTCTTTTGTATGACCGAACCTCAACATCCAATTTACAACACTGAGTACAGCGGTCGTAACGAACACCAAAACAACAATCCTGAAAATATTGGGGCGGGGCAAAAATATCGGTAAAAAATACTGATCGTCTGAGTGCAATACTTCAGTACTTCAGTATTTCAAATGCAGTCATCATGGAATTACCGTCGCTGTCGCCAAGAGGGTCGCCCAAATCATCTGAAGTCGGGCCGAAAGAACAAGAAGAAACAAGAAAATCAATATTACAGAGCTTTATTGAAACTTATAAGTCAATGCTAGAGTTGTGGAACGTCATGTTAAAAGAGTATTCGGATCGATACAAAAAAAGAAAGGGATATGAAGCTTTACTTCAAATTTTTGTACAATTAAAGACCCAAGCCACTATTAAGGATGTAAAAAAACAAACTAACACATTAAGGAGTAATGGAGTAAAAGAAACTAAAGAAAATAAAAGACTCTAAGCGCACTGGTAGTAGTGCTAAAAGTGTGTATGAACCCAGTGCGTGGACATTTTATGACACTTTTTGTCGGATGTTGAAATTCCGGACAAGGGAAGAATCACAATGAGACAAAACGAGGTGAGTAAATAGTGTTTTTACTTACATTTGTAAACAAATATGTGTTTTTTAAAAAAACATTTTAATTAAGTTAAATTCAATATTTCTCTTTGCCAATCTACTTATCCTTCTTTATTAAAGTAATTCCTACAATGTTCCCTAACTTCCTTAGCGTTTTCTGATATATTTCGACATGATCCTAGATGTAACCCAGTCAATGTCTGTTCAGATCTCTCTGTGCCAATTTTGACTTCCCCTGTTTTCGTGTTTTCTACATTTAATATGTTATTGTAATAATTTTTTAGATGGATTTTCAGTAAAAAATTGTGTATTGGGTTGGTGCAAAAATAATGCAGGTTTTTGAACTTTCATCTTTTGTTTACTTCTGCTTGCCAAGTAAACAAAGATAATCCTCCAGTCTAGGTAATGGATTATAAACAATGTTTATTAATGTTGTTTTTCCTCAAATATCAGTTTAGTTTGTGTTCCATTTTGTATGAGTTAAGACCTCCGATATTCACCATGTCAAAACAAGATTTTCGTCAAATTTATTTTTACGAGTTCAAACTTGGTCGAAGTGCGGCTCAAACTGCGCGTAACATCAATGTTGTTTGGGGTGAAGGAAGCATCAGTGAATGTACAGTGCAGCGATGGTTCCAAAAATTTCGTGTTGGAGATTTTGATCTCGAAGACAAGGAAGGACGCGGTAGGCCCTCTGTTGTTGATCACGACCATCTTAGGGCATTGGTGGAAGATAACCCTCGCAAAACCACTCGGGACTTTGCGAGAGAAGTTAGTGTTGACCACTCAACAGTCGTTCGCCATCTCGAACAAATTGGTAAAGTTAAAAAGCTCGACACGTGGGTACCTCACGAATTGACCCAGAGCCAAAAACATCGGCGTTTTGAAATTTGCAATTCTCTTCTGTTGCGCTACCAAAATGAACCATTTCTTAATCGAATCGTGACATGTGATGAAAAATGGATCCAATACGACAACAGGAGACGGTCAGGCCAGTGGCTGGACAAGGATGAAGCACCAAAACATTTCGCGAAACCAAGCCTGCACCCGAAAAAAGTAATGGTGACAGTGTGGTGGTCTACTGCAGGTGTTATTCATTACAGCTTCCTAAATACTGGCGAAACAATCACGGCTGAAACATATTGTCAAGAAATTGACAAAATGCATAGGAAATTGCAAAATCTTTGTCCAGCATTGGTGAATCGGAAAGGACCAATTCTTCTTCACGATAACGCCAGGCCACATATCGCAATGCCAACTCTCAGGAAACTTCAGGAATTGAAATATGAAACACTTCCGCACCCTCCATACTCCCCCGATCTCTCGCCGACGGACTTCCACTTATTTAGACATTTGGACAACTTCTTAAGAGGAAAAAATTTTAGGGACCGAAGTGAAACCGAAAATGCCTTCCGCGAGTTTATTGAGAGTTTAAATAAAGATTTTTTAGAAACTGGAATAAAAATGCTTCTGACACGTTGGCAACTATGTGTTGATAATGATGGAACATATTTTGAATAAATAATCTTAGTTTTATACAAATTATAATAATTTTTTTTTTGGCATATAAAAACCTGCATTATTTTTGCACCAACCCTATAGATAACAGCAGGACAAAACTAGTGTGGCCTTTTCAGGCGATAAATTTATAGCTTTCTGAAATATACTGAATCGAGTATGCCAAATGTGTTTTCAATATCAGCAAATGAAAGCAATATCAGCAAATGAAAGGCTTGCGGTAACGCTGCCGGAAGATCATTTGAAGTCTAATATTTTCCACTATTATTTCTCCTTCAATAAGTGAAATTGTCAACGAGGTCTGCAACGTCAAAATTGAATTGCTGGCAGACTACATCAAAGTAAGTAGATATATTCATAAAAAATGCCTGGATAGTAAAATGTACCATCCAATCTGTAGTCGATTGGAGTGTGTGGTCTGCCTGAAGTGCTTGTTGGCTATTTTGAGATACATTTTGTAGTATATTGCCGACTTTGATTGACATCATGTACTTCATCTAATGGTGTTGGCGGAGAAAGCATGGGCGTTGAAGTGTAGCTATACTTGCAACTAGCAGATAACAAACGGCGAGCCCGTGATAACCGGTACTTAAAAATTCGATTTGCCACTGATACATCTTCTTGGCTAAATGGCTTCATTAAATGTTCGCCCAATGCAAAGGCATCAATCATCTATAAAAACGTAAGGAAATTCTTCGTCGGTATTTGGCAGCGTTGAGGCCTCAGGAATATTTAACCGATTGTTTTGAAACAGTTGCCAAAAATCGTTATTATAAAGAACTCCTCTGTCCGCTACTCGCCCATTAGTTCCAACGTCAACCATCATAAATCCATAATTAGCAACCACGATCGCCATTAAAAAATGCTGCGTGCGCCCTTGTAATTATAATATTTAGACCCGGAATTAGCTGGTTTAATAATGTGCACATGCTTTCCATCTATAGCTCCAAGGCAGTTCCAAAATTGCCACTTTGATCCAAAGTGTTTTGTTGTTTCCTCCAATTTTTCTTTGGTGAATGGAATCTAAAAAAAAACAAAGTAAGTCATCTCTGATTCTTACTGTTCCAGGTTAGTGAAGACAAGCCACAAAGAGAGGGCACTGACATAACTAACAAAGCAAAAAAGATAAGAAGTACTGGAAAGCAGTATAAGCAAGATCATAAACAGCTATTATGCTTGGCAAGTGGATATTTAACAAAAGAAGATGAATATCCCATTGCAAAAGTTTGGGCACAAAAACTGAAGAAACTGGATCCACAACAAAGACTTTGGCAGAGAAAGCCATTAACAATATCCTTTTTGAAGCAGAACTGGGCACCTTGACCAGTGACTTCTCAATGCGAAAATCAGTTTCCAATGAAATATTTCCATCGTCTTCAATCCAATTCTGCTGATGTATATTCCGGACCACCATCAGTTGTATATTATCTGCTAGTTGCGAGTATAGCTATACTTCAACGCCCATGCTTTCTCCGCCAACACCATTAGATGAAGTACATGATGTCAATCAAAGTCGGCAATATATACTACAAAATGTATCTCAAAATAGCCAACAAGCACTTCAGGCAGACCACACACTCCAATCGACTACAGATTGGATGGTACATTTTACTATCCAGGCATTTTTTATGAATATATCTACTTACTTTGATGTAGTCTGCCAGCAATTCAATTTTGACGTTGCAGACCTCGTTGACAATTTCACTTATTGAAGGAGAAATAATAGTGGAAAATATTAGACTTCAAATGATCTTCCGGCAGCGTTACCGCTAGCCTTTCATTTGCTGATATTGCTTGTCTCATGTTTGATAATGGAAGGCTTTAAGACTGAGAAGTTCATTGTTCACATCACTGCTCATTCGGAAATAGTTTCGATAATCGTCTGGATCTGTGTCGTTTATAAAACTTAACAAATTTAAATGTTATCCATTGTTGATCCAACGCCTCTTTTGCTTCTTCCGTTTGAAACTGGTACAGTATAATATAATGGCAACGCAAGCCTTTTGCTTATTGTCCATTTTATTTTTGTTAAATGAAATAAAAAAACGGTGTGTTCACGACAATGATCACAACAAAATTAAATACTGATATAAATAGTGATCGTGTGAGGTTAATTTCAAAGTATTACGAAACACTGACAATATCAAGTACTGTCAGTAATACTGATCGTGTGAGGGCCGCTTATCACAGTGTCAAGAAATAGACATATTTGGTTATTTCCGACTAGCTTCGTTTGCCTGAATAATGTGACCCAGCTAGTGCTTCTTTAGCTGCTCGCCGGGCTGCGTTGATTGTAATTGTGTATACATTATATTACAAAAAAAAAAAAATTATTGTGTTCGTTAAAGGTTTAACGGCAAAATATTTTTTATAGAATAAAAATATACGATAAAATAAATATTATTTTATAGTTTTATCAAGATGGGTGTAAATGTTGAATATTAAAAAAAAATTAAATTTTCTCAATTGACAGCCGAAAAAAATTGAAATAAAAACAAAAGTTCCATTCCTAACATTAGAATTCAGCAAATAGCAGTTAGTACATGATTTCTTAAATAAATAATTTTAATTAAAAGTTATTCAAAAATTTTTGTGAAGTAAAACTCGCAAAATGGATTCAAATAATTAATTTTTTTTATTATATATTAGTTATCTGAAAAATCATGCTTTTTGTATAACAAAAAATATCTTAAGAAATATCCATGTCAAGTTATTTTGGGTTGCATTTACACATGTTCCGTTTCACTCATGCAGTACCCCCACTTGCAAACTTCACGGGCCGACACTGTCTGCCTCTCTAGTAATTGGTGAAACTTGCCTCCCGTTTTCTATGCATCTGAATTGTTTATTATACATCACCGCTTCTGCTTTGCTATTTGTTGGGATGTCTATCTATTATACCTTCGCTCCCTCTAAATTCAGCGTCTTACTCTTTTTCTTAACGCATAAACACTTAGACAGCATTTCTTAGCTGAAAATTTAGCTTCGACCAGTCTTCACTATCTGTGCATTTCATCTAATTGGGGGTGAGATAGTGTATTACTATTATTATTAATATCGATATTTTAATATCATAAATAAATAATGAATAGGCATCTCGATCGCCTGAGGATGGGGTTTAGCTAGGTCGGAGGAAGCCCGCGGAAGCGTTACGAGGCACCACCTGAGTTAGAACCATAAGCAGTTCGGGGTGGGGACAAGTGCTTGTGAGGGCAATGGGTTTTCAAATGGTTGCAAGTCCCACACTTTATGCGTAGGCATTTCCTTTTTCGATAAAAAAAAAAAATCATTTTTTTTATTAAATGAATCCTTTCGCGGCTGTGCTATTTTCCCTTTAAAATTTCTTTTTTCCGCATCTGGTTTCACCTATCTTCGGGTGTTTGAGTTCCCGAATTAAACCCTTTGTTTGCCTAAAGTTGATGCTTAAATTGTTCATTATAAGTACCTTTGTTTTCAAGACTTGCATTCTACTTTAAACTGCTTTATAGATGAGTAAGTGTAAATATCAAAATCCTAAAATTTTTGTTTTTCATACTAACTACTATAATAACTTCTGGTATTTTATCCGTCGTAGCATGCATATTTATGTTCTTCCTGACCGGTTTCGGATTTTCATCCATCGTCAGAGCAAATTAACCAAGTTCGTGTAGAGAGTTGTATACACAACCAACAAGTGTAACAAGTAACAGAAACATTACGTTGAAGTGAACTCTCTACACGAACTTGGTTAATTTGCTCTGACGATGGATGACTATCCGAAACCGGTCAGGAAGAACATAAATATGCATGCTACGACGGATAAAATACCAGATGTTACCCAGCATTGCGGATCCATCCACATATTCAATACTGTAATAACTATCATAGATATTTGTGCAATGACGATTATTTGTGATATCTCAGGACGAAGTTTGACAAATCTCCAACATTAGTTCTCTGGTGGTCATGCATACTAAAAATACTTGAGCATACCAAATGACTCCTATTCAAATGATGGTAAGGAACTATTAGGCACCCTAAGGTAAATAAATGACCGATTCTGAGCCAAATTTTGGGAGCGTGCAAGCATGTTTCTTGTGCCTATTATTTTGTAACGTGTATGACTATTTGCGATCATTACAAGTTGGATGAATGAAAAAGATGGTGGATGGATGGATACTCACTTTAACAAAAATTATTTTCTCTATCATGGAATTCAAATCGTCAGGCCTTAAAATTACAATGGGATGTTCGTACGGCAATGGCCAGAATATCTGGTCACTGCCGTACAAACATCTCATTGTTATTTTCTCTATCCTTTGTTCGGATCATAAATCAATAAATATATTTGCCCAACTTTGAGAATCCTGTTAACCCTAAACCGAGTGATATCTTTCAAGGTGTTTTCTTCCGAGCACAAGACCATTCCAGAAGTAGAAAACAAAAATCAGAAGTTGCTATTTATAGCTGAGAATAAAAAAACTATTAGATATTGTCTCTTCTTGTATATACACCATATTATTAATATTTTCTTAGTTTAATAAACTTTCTTATGCTGTTAAAAACGCGAGAATTCAAAACACCTGGAGACAGGTGAAACCAGATGCAGAAATTTACCAGAAACCAGATAAAGAAATTTACCAGAAAAATAGCAAGACGCGAAGTGAAACAAATAATAAAAAAATAATTGTAAAATATAGACGAAATTTAAATTACTCACCTCACATAGATGCGAAGCACAGATCTGGAGGTAAGTTGAATTCAGCCAAGAGTTGCCTGTGAAGTATTTCTGTGTAAAGAAGTGTGAGAAGAGAATTTAGCAGAAGCGAAGATACAATAACTGTAATGAATTGTCGAACAGAAAAACTGAAGCGGTGATATTTAATAAACCAAACAGATGCACATAAAACTGGAGGCGCGTTTTACTAAATAAGGCCAGGGAAACAGAGAGCGAGAGAAGGTAACACAATAACGTGGGAAATTTTGGCGGTAATTGACCATGCCGCCAAAATTCACAGTTTGGTTCCGAAGCAACATTAAACACGAAGACTCTGCTTCTGCTTCAGTGCTATTTACTGATTAGGAAGCGGGCAAAGTTTAACAATAGGTCACTGAGTAATGCCGGTGGAAGTTTACACGTCAGCGTCGCGGCTACGATTTCATTTTTGCTCAGGTCTTACAAGTAATTGAAATGTACTTCCGTTATTGACACAGATTCAAAGTGATAATCCAAGTTATCTGCTCTGATCCCACATAGAATTCAGGGATACTACGCTATTCCCTGTCAACAAGTTCTCCCAAACATTCAGCATAAAAGAATTCAAACTGAAGGGCCCTATATGCTTCAGCCAGGGTGCACCAAGAGCAGCATAACTATAAAAATCAACCTATTCGGACGCTAGAATCTTGGAATATCAGCATTCGGGAGTACTTATCTACAAAAGTAAACTATATATATTTTTAACTGAGAATTACTAATAAGTAGTTGCAATTAATAATTACATAATTTAGTTTTTGGTTGTTTTGCAATTATGTTTTACAACTAAAGTAGTTTTAGTTGGAATATAAAATTACCTGGTACCTATTAAAAAAGAATAGTGTAATAAGTGGTTGGTAATGTTAACTAGTAGTCACTGGTAACATAACTTCTAATACTAAGTAATTACGTATAATATTATGTGAATTTTCGATATAACCGGAATACACTTTTTGAAGCCTCCGGAGTCAGAAAAAATGGTTTTTAGAAAATGATATGAAAAATCATGTGTGTATAGATGAAAAATCGCAAAAAGTTCATAATATTCCGTTCAGGTATCCCCATGGGATCCGACAGTAACTTAGCTGTCAAAATTCCTCAACCGTAAATACCACTTTATTGAATGGTTTGTAGTTTTTTTTCAGTTTTTCTCGAAAACGCCTTCAACGGTTTTCACTAAACTTGATATATCAACTACACTAAAAAAAGCTACAATTTTTATTTGTAACTTTCACCGGGAAAATTCATTTAAGGGCACTTTTAGGAGGGGAGGTGTGAGATTAGGTTTTCCTCTAAAGTGCTATTTCAGTTTATTACACAATTCTATTATCTAAATAATATTAATTAGAATTAAATATGTTTTCGAAATTCCGAGTTTGAAGAAAATCGATTGACCGGAAGTGCAATCTTACAGAATAGGTTTCTGAGTTTTTTGGAATTCTAAAATTGTTTCTGAGGAATCTTTAACGTTAAAATTGAAATGTGTTTGTCATTATTAGCTCTCTGCAATGTAATCACTTTCTACCAGACACTGTTGGTAGGTTGGCATTTGTATATTTATACCCCCACCACCAGCTGTATATTAATGTGTTAAGACATATGGGCAAAATGTTAAATTTAAAGAAAATTCTTTATTTATGTATAACTGTATTAAGAAGAATAAGAAAAAGTAGTGTGAGTGTTTCAAACCAGATTTTTTTTTTCTCAACGCAATGAAAAATCTCGAAAAAGTTTTTTTTTTTTTAAAAAAAGAAGAAAAATACTTTTATTTGCGCGGCAGTTTATTTCTGCCTTACAAACTTGAATTCATAAATCATAATAAAATAGTGTACATTGTTAATAAAAATATTATTTATAAGATAAGTTACGAATTTGTTGTCTGATACAGGATATCTTGTGCTAGTCTCGGTTTCAGTTGTCGTTGGGCTGTCTTCTGTCCAAGATTGTAGTCTGTTCCAGCTTCGGCAGTTAGTAGGTTTTTCTAGAAATTTGTTTGCTGTTTTGTCTAGGAAGTCTTTAATTCTTGGCATGTTGAGCTCCCTGTGGATTTGCTCATTATGTATAAACCATGGTGCTCCCAAGGCGATGCATAGGATTTTATTTTGGAAGGTTTGTAATCTGTGCATTGCAGTCTTCGAAGCCCTATCCATACGGAGACGTAAGTCAGTATAGGTCTGAGTTCAGAAGTATAGAGTAGTCTGTAGTGGTTTAAGTGGCGTCCGTCAGTTATTCAATGGATACAGTGGTTCGATAGGCTTGTCTTAATTTTAATGTTATGTGCGGAGTCCAATTGAGTCTTGTGTCGAGCTATAGACCAAGATATTTAAGTGTTTCCTCTACTTTCTTCCACTGTATATCATTGTTGTTAATTGTCAGTGTTTTTGTTGGTTGTATTCGTCTAAGAGTGAAAATTTTTGCCTATGTCTTTTGTACGTTGATGTATAGTTTCCATTTGTGGAAGCAGTCTGTTATTTCTAATGAAGTTTGTAAGTTATCTATGGAGGCAATAAGGTTGCAATGTCCTGAAAGGAGGAGAGTATCGTCTGCGTAAGTAGCCAGACGGAAGTATTGAATGTAGGTACGTCGTATGTGTAAATTGTAAATAGGATAGGGCTAAGAACCGATACCTGAGGGACCCCGGCGTTAATATTTCGGCGAGTACTGAGGGTAGAATTTACTCTTACCTCAAATGTACGTCCGCTTAAAAATGAAGTCAGTATTGCTTGTGAGTAAAGTGGTG
Organism: Triatoma infestans; assembly: GCA_011037195.1. Taxonomy (NCBI): domain Eukaryota; kingdom Metazoa; phylum Arthropoda; class Insecta; order Hemiptera; family Reduviidae; genus Triatoma; species Triatoma infestans. The sequence goes on along the minus strand of JAAEAF010002616.1, from coordinate 116,468 downwards.
CTTGTATGTAGTCTAGTTTGTAGAGAAGTCCGGTGTGCCATATAGTGTCAAATGCGGAAGCAACGTCGAATGAGGCGACTGTCGAGTACTGTTTCTGCTCAAATTTGTTCACTATTTGCTCGATTATTCGTTGTAATTGCTGGGTCGTTGATTACGAATTTCGAAAGCCAAATTGGTGAGAAAGTATTGTTTTATGTTCTGTTAGGTGAGTCTGCAGTCGCGTCAGTATTAGCTTTTCAAACAGTTTTGAAAGTGTATTAAGAAGGCTTATTGGTCGGTAGCTGGAGGGAGCGTGTTTTGGTTTTCCACCTTTGTGGAAAACTATTACCACTGCGTTTTTCCAGCACTTGGGGAAGTAACCAATACGCAGGCAGCAGTTGTATGTTTGTTAAGTACAATATTCCCTTGTCAGTGAGGTTATAATAACTAAGTTTGGAATTAAGTCGTCTCCTGGTGTTCGTTTGTTAGGGAGAGAGCGAATAGTCTGTTTGACTTCTTTTGAAGTGATATAATGTATTACGTGTTTTGCAAGTTATTGACTAGGTAGTCATTTGTTGGTTGGTCATGTTTCTTGCCTGGACTGTATTTTCTAAGTGGTCTGCAAGCATTTCAGATTTTTCGCAGTTAGATATAGCCTGTTGAAGTCCATTCTTTAGGGCAGGGAGCGGTGTGTACTGTTTTGTGATTCGTTTCATTGCTTTCCAAAGTTCTGTGCAGTAAGTGTTTGTAGGTATTCTTGGTATCTTTCAATTCTTAGTTGTCCGAACAGTAAAGGTTAAAAGTACAGGGCTGATGATTGCTCCTTGCGGTAGTCCCGCGAGAATTTGGCTTCTAGTACCATATGTGTTGTTGAGTCTTACCTGAAATGTTCTGTCTCTTAAAAAGGATTCTATGGTTTGAGTAATGTAGTCAGGTGCGTTTATGTGTCTGAGTTTGTAGAGTAGTCCTAAGTGCCAAACTGTGTCGAATGCAGCGGCTACGTCTAGAAATATCGCTGCAGTATGTTTCCTTTTTTCAAAGTTGTGTACTATGTATTCTGTAATTCTCTTAATTTGCTGTACTGGTGAGAGTTTTGGTCTGAATCCGAATTGATGTGGTGGATGTGTTTGTGTCAGTCAGATGTTATAACAGTCGTCTATAGATACATTATTTTCTCAAATATTTTTGAGAGAGTTTAGTAGAATAATTGGTTGATAGCTATTCGGATCGTTTTTTGATTTACCGGCTTTGTGGAACACGACACACGACGAAAAATGCATTCTTCCATTTTTTAGGAAAGTAACCCATTCGGAGGCGGTTAAGAAGATGACACCTTTCGGAGGTAGATTTTTTAAAAGAATGTTTGGTATAAGGTCGTCTCCGGGAGTCTTTTTGTTAGGAAGTGCATTGATTATTGAGGTTATTTCTGAAGGGGAAGTGAATAAGATAGGGAGCTTTACGAAGTGAATACGCTGCAGTTCATGGTTGATGTGTTCGTCAGTGTCTTGGTCTGTCTGGTGAGATTGAGAGAATTTTTTTCCAAATATGTTGCTACTACTTCCCATTTTTCTTCATCACTCGTTGCAAGTCTGTCACGAACTTGCAGTGAGAATATCTGGCAATGGTCATAAAGAAGTTTTTTAGTTTCTTTCCAGAGACAAGAGTCACCCGGAGTTAACCCGCTAAGTAAGATCTGTATCTGGAGATTCTGTGATTGTCAAGTTCCCATTTGATTCGTCTAGCTAGTTGGTTGAAGTGGGTCTTGTCTGACGGGTTCCTTGTCCTCTACCATATTTTTCGAATTCTTTTTTTTTCATGAATTAGGTTGAGTATGTGTCCTGGTTGCCAGTAGTGTATGTTATTGTTGTTCTGTCTTCTGTGGGTAGAATTGTGTACAGCTGTGTGAATAGGTCTAGCGGTGTGTCGATATCGTCAGCGGTTCCGAAATGTTTGGGTATAATCAGAAGTTTGGTAAAATCATGTCTGAATGTTTCCCATTCTATCTTTCCAGTTATTAATTTTGGCGGGCAAAAAATATATCTATTTAATACAGGTACATATATAAAAAAGTAAGCTATTTTGTGAAATGTGTTTTTGCGAATTCGGCTGGACGGATTTTAAAGCGGTTTGCATCATTTGACACAGAATTTTTTTTGAGAATGTTAAAGCGTAAATCTTCCCTCGAAAAGTTGGATATCTGGCATGCAATGCACGACTCCTAATGCCAAATAATTGTTTTAATACAAATTATTTTCAAAGTGTAACACATATAGGCAATGTTGGTTAGTATAACCCTTGATTAAGGCGTTAAGGCTCGTGTCCACTTGCAAGTAAAATTGCTAGAGTTATTCTCACAAGTCACTTGCGAAGCGTGTAAACAGCAGCGCTAGAGAAATATTGCTGCAAATTTACTCGCAGACCATGTACTTGCGACTTGCTGAGAGCTTATTATAGTGTAGATGGCTTCTCTCAGCAAATTAGTTTTCTGAAATAAATATGGGGACTGTTCCGAAAGTTTTGCAGCAAGTGGTGAGAGTACTAGTTTACAAATGGAAGATCGACGTGAGTGGAGTAGAGAAGAAACCTGTTTATTAATTGAACAGTTTGAGTTATATCCGGAATTATGGAATGTGCATTGTAAAGAATTTAAAAATAGACTCAAAAAGCAGAATGCTTTACAAAAATTATTAGATTTATTCGAAACATCTGCAGCAGAAATTCAAAGCAAACTACGTAACTTGAGAACGCAAGTAAATCAAGAGTGTTGGAAAAATCAAAAAAAGAAAAGTGGACAAGAAACTCATTAAGTGTATAAAAGCACTTGGGAGTTCTTTGACTCCTTTAAATTTATAATTGATGCAAATACCAAAAATTCCACGGAAGATGATCTGGTAAGTTAAAAGTCTATATTTATTTACAGTTTTATTGGAATTTACACACAAAAAGGAACATGAGTTACAGAAACTTAATTTTTGACTATTATAAAAACTGCGTGTAAACGTCTCAATAAAGAAAGGGAGCAAACGAAGTTGCTAGAGCAACTTGCTAAGTTAAATTTGCACATAATTAAAAAAAAGTGTAGACAGATTAGCAAGTACTTGCTTCAAAACTATCACAACTTACTTGCAAGTGGACATGAGGCTTTAGAGTTTTAAGTGTTTTGCTCTGTGTATTTATATCATTCCCGTTTTTTAATAATAACCTAGGATAACTAAGCCTTAAGATGTTAAAGTTTAAGTGTTTTGCTATGTGTATTTATATCAATGCAATCTTTTAATCATAACCTAGTGCCCATTATCACCGGGCACTAAGCTGTAGAGGCCTCTGGGAAAAGAAAATCAAAGGGTAGCACTGATGGATTCGAACCTGGAGCCTTTGCATGGGAGTGCAGTGCACTATCATTATCGTTAGGAGGAGCTACTCCCTCCTCCTAACGATCACCATGAATTTAATTGGATTTCAAGACATTATTATCGAGTTGGACCAGAATTCTTTCTACGGATGCAATTAGATTACCTAAACAATGTTTCGAGAACGGAAAGATCTAACCAGTAAGAAAAACAATAGATTTAAGCATAATTGTTTCTCTCAGTTATGAGTCTGGCTTGGCCATATTGGAGAACCCAATATTAATAATGATCTAAGCTAAATTAAAAATAGAATACCTAAAGCTAAATTAATTAATTAATAGAAAGCTAAATTAAAAATAGAATGTAACTAAAACCCTTAATTCTATTTACAGGTGCATAAGTACACATGCGAAGTCTGAGGATTATGATATATATTTATTGTTTTTACAAACTTGAATTATATTATCATTTTTAGTTGAATATTAAGTTAACATATAAGAACTTCCATTTATGTGAAATTTCACTAAATACAGATCATTATCTATTTTGGAATATTATTTAAAATGAAGTTTTGTCCTTAACAATTCACAAAGAGGTCTAAGAACTCAACCCTTTCTGCAGGAATATCAGATCAGGATCTAATCCCATTAATCGTTTATTTTATATTTTACATAAACAAATGTTTTTCGCAATTTACACATTACATAAATCATGTACTTTTATTTATAATATTAAATTATTTGAAGTTTTTTTCTATTTTTTATTTAAGGCGCGTCAACATCTATGATCATTGGCATCCGGAGCCTTCTCAGTGCATTGCCGGCCTCCGGACAGTGTTCTCTCGTTACAGACAACATTGTCCATCACCGGAGCGGCTTCTAGGAAGAAAAAATCTAAGGGTAGCACAGCTTGACCCGAACCCAGAACGCTAACCATTTAGCTATTCCCTTCCCTTATTTGAAGTTGTTTACTGTCTTAAACAGTGTTCTCAGTGTCTGTATGTTTTTCAATTTCAATATTATTTCTTGTCAGAAATCCATAAAAAGTTAATTAGTGAATGCTTATAACTTGTAAGTATATATAATTTTTGTGCATATAAAATTTGAAAAACATTTATCTAGCCATTTTGTTTAATAACTTCATTAAAAGTCATTTTATTTTATTTCAATGCCTGTAGTCTAACTAATATAAGTAGAATGATATTTATTTGAATTTTTGAATCCATTACTACTTATGAAGTGACTTAAATCAAGTACATACTTATCTTATTAGGAACAATACCTTTGTGCATCTAATTCTACCAGCGTGTTCCCTTTTCTTTTCTTTTTTTATTATACAAATCATTAAGAAAAATGTTTTCATGTATTTTAATGTGTTCATGTATTTTTGTCTATACTTTCTTTTAACACAGCTTACTATTGTTAAACTGTAAGTAAAAGTAAAGTAATACCTATTTTTTCTAGGCGGGCTTAACGTCCAACTACCATATGAAACAGGCGCTTTTAAAGCACATCTTTACTGTTGTCATTTTGTAAACAAATATACATTTAGCAGCTATACGCTGGACTAGTAATGGAGATCTCCAATTATAAGTCCATACTTGTAACCAAAATACCAAACCCGCTTCTAAGCGGTTATATATACACACATAAGAAAAACAAAAAAAACAACATGAATTCCATAATTCGAAAGATAAATAAAAATAAAGTTGTACTTACATAATTTGTAACTGAAAATAAGCAAAAAAATTATGAAATATTATGAAACCACCTGTTAAACAGTATAATTATTAATTAAATTCCAAAAATATCTGAGCATGTTAATGATGCTGCCTGGCGAGTTTACCTTTATCTTTAAAATAATAACACACTTCTTCAAACTAACAAAAATGAAATATTAACTATATTAACAGCAGCAAAGTAATTAAATGAAATGACAATAGGATAATTAGCCCTTGGTATTTTTAAAAATTAAAACAAAAAAAATATAATAACATAGCAAATATTTCCTTAACGGAAATGTGCAATCAATTCTTAGAAATCAAATTACGGTTGGCTGAGTATACCACTGTGTTTGAAGTTTTAATTGTCATTTGTTAAGGTGTTGCTTGCTAACTCTAAATCATAGTTACGTCGAAGGATTATAGTTCATTATTCTTACTTTCACTATTTATACATATTCAATGAGTTCTGTATCTATGGCACAATTCGTATTGTTTAAACTTTTGATGATGTGCATTAAATATTGTTAAGATACCTAGCTTTATTTATACATTCATTGTAGAAACTATTTTAAAACATTCTTGAATTAGAAAAAAAATTGAATGAGAGATGTCCGGGCGTGTTCCTGGTTATTGCTCAAGTGTTCGACCGGCCTGCTGTATCCTGGCTTGCTGTGGAAGTTCAAGATCCTTATTATCGATCTTACTGGAGAGGGACGTTTTCTCGCCTATTTTATGAAGAAAATTTTCTCTATATTTAAAAAGTAACTTCAAGAATTAGAAAATATTATATTTCTCTAAAACAGTGCAACAATATTTTTGAATGGCTCACTCTATTACACAAAATAAAATAAGATTCACACTCCATAATAATAACACTTATGTTATATTTTTAAATAGGTATAGCCCTAAGGAAGGTAGCAATTTTCTCAAAAACTAGACAAGGAAAATTTAGTTTTGATTTTATTCCAACGTAAGAAGTCACTTATCTCCTACAAACAAAATAATCTTGCTGTGAAACACCCACACGACTTTTTCATAGGCAATTTTCCAGATCTGATTGAAATTTTTTTAATAAGTTAGAATTATTACCTAATATTTTGTTCACCTTGCTCCCTGTAGTAGAACTTAATTATATGAATTGACCCTACACAGAAAACCTAACCTAACCTTCCCTCAAAAAATTAATTTTTCTGGGAAACTGAAAATAAATGTACTATGTTCGAATAGTTTAGGTATTGTACATACCACTTTTTTAGGAAAATCATTGCAGTCGTTTTCGAGAAAATTGCGTAACGGCTAAAATTCTATTTGGAAAATTTACATTTCGTGTTAACCGAGTTTCTTCAAACTGGTATTTTTTTTTAAATATATTTAATTCTCCTCTCTTCCCCACCCCCTATATATGTATATATATTTTTCAGTGGAACATTACGTTATTCTGAAATGCAATATAGAGGAAATGAAACCCCTCCCCACCAGGCGAAAAAATCAATTTTTCTATAAAAAAAAAGTGGTTTCAAATAAAATGTTAATGATAATTAATATGATACAATGATAATTAATATGCGAAAAGTTTAAAGTTTTTATAAGAATAATGAAAAAAATCGTATTTACGAAATCGATTTAATAATGAAACCATCGAATCGGATGGTAATATTTAAACGAGATATCGTGTTTGAAATTCCTGGAATTTCTCTCTTTTAGGTTATTTTGTTCAAGCACAATTAAACACAGAAACAATCACACATATAGACCAGTCGCAAAAAAAAAACAAAAAACTTTTTAATATCCAGAAGACCACAAAACTTTCGCTAACAACTCAAAAAGTTCGTCTTAACAGCAGTAAAAGAAAGTAAAAATTCAATAGACATTGTAGTAAAATGGGTTAATTAATAATTAGTCTAGCTAATTGGTAATTTCTCTTTTTATTTTCCATCTGATTACTGAATCAGGCACATTTTTTTTTTGGACAATAATTATCTTGACGATATAGTGATATTAAAAATTCATCTTTAACTTAACACTTTCGATATTATTATGGAAATGAATTTCTGTGGGTTCTAAGGCCATTTTTTTTTTTTTTTATCAATGATTGTTAAATTAATGAATATGGAATGGATAAAATATGAAAGATATAATAATATGTTATGATAATGAAATGATGTTATGTAAAATGATAATAATGAAAGTGATGTAAATTATGTTTTATTAATAAAAAAGGATTAATTACGATTATTTACGAGAGAAAATAACTGCTGCCTCTTTCTTTCAAAATCATCCTTTTCTAGATCTTATATAAGGAGAAATTTGAATATATTTTAAATATTAGGCAATTTTCTGTTTTAAGAGGAATAACTTAAGAAGAAATTCTAAAAAACAGTTGCTGTGGTGGTTAGTTCCTCAGAGCTGGAAAGACAGAGACATTTTCCGTGGTAGCCTGCTTCATTTTGTGGTCATCGACCGGTTTCGGGCATTCGCCTATCTTCAGGATGCGTTTGTCAGACAGTGTGATAACACAGACTTGCACAGAGCAAATTCAGTTTATACATTCAAGTGTCCAACTGAAGTGCAAACGGAATGTACAAACTTAAGTACAAACGGAGTGTATAAACTGAATTTGCTCTGTGCAAGTCTGTGTTATCGCACTGTCTGACAAACGCATCCTGAAGATGGGCGAAAGACCGAAACCTGATATGCTACAGAGACATTACGCTAAATGGTAGTAGCGTAAACAGTTCTTTATATTGTTCTTAATTAGTTGCTTATTATGTTTTAATAACTACCTCTTTCCACCTTGAAACTTAAGCTAAAATTAAATGCCCCATTAAGTAATATTTCATTTGGTTTTTCAGAGAAGCTTTTATTCTAACATATTTCTTCTTTCCGGTCTTGGCATTCCTGTGAAGAACGCGCTGGGTATTTTATCGCACCCAACCTGCTGAGACACTCCCAACAATTCACACAGTACAAATAATGGACAAAGAGGTGGTTGATATGTACGAATACTTGGATATTCACAGACAAACTGTAGCATCAGTGGATGGCAGGTGTACAATTTACAACTACATATTATCTTCACTCATGAAACGATACCGGAAACGTAACTACATACATCCTATTCGCATTAGCTTTAACAATAATTTCTCCACACAGTTTATCGCTGCAATTAGCAATGCGATAAAATACCCAGCGATAAAACCCAGCACATTGATAGAACCCAGTGGATTGAAGTGGCAGTATGGAGATGAATTTATTGCTTTTGCCAATTTGCAAGTCTTGTCGTTTTGAAATAATTTTTACTTTAAAATAAAGTGTATTGTGGTTTTGAATATTAATAAAATTGTTATTGTTGTAGTTCAGCAAATTATTTACAAATCATTTATTACTTGTAGTTTATATTTGAAAAATAACAATATCATTGTTTTCTGTGCTCAGTTCATTTTTACCTACTCTTATTGCTGTTAAAATGAAGTATTGTGATCGTGTCGAAAAGTTCAATATCGAGTTTTCACCGGATATACATGTTTTGATGTCCCCTGAGTCTAAAAAAAATGGTTTTTAGCAATTGGTGTCTTTCATTTTGTGTGTGTGTGTGTATGTTCGAATCCAGCATGCTGCCCTTAGATTTTCTCTTCCTAGGAGCCTCTACAACTAACTCACTGTACGGTGATGAGCAGTGTTGCTTATAGCTAGAGAACACAGCTCGGAGGCCGGAAGTGCACTGAGAAGGCTCCCGTGGGGGGGGGGGGCACAATAAATCTTTCAGGTCACAGTGCGATAATCCCCTACACAATCTACATTTTATGCTCTATCAGAGTCCTGAAAATTTCGGTCAAAATCGGTAAACCGGAAGTACCATTTTACTGAACGGATTTTTTATTTTTTTTCAATTTCTTCGAAAGTGGTATCAACGATTTTCTTTAAATTTGGGATATCCACTATGCATATAAAGTGCTATAACTTTTATTTGAAATATTTCTCCGGGCAAATTCATTTAAGTGGCGGGGGTGGGGTTATGCTTTCCTCTAAAATACTATTTTAACTTATACGATTCTATCATCTATATTCTATATAAAATTAATTTGAATTAAATATGTTGGCAAAATGCCAAGTTTAAAGGAAATCATTTAATTGGAAAGTGCGATTTTACTGAACACGTTTTTCAGTTTCCGGCGATTTTTTCCATAAAAATTTCTTGGTGTACAAACTACAGAATCCCAGCACTTCTGTATGAAACTATTTTCGAAAATATCAATTGAGAGAGGTTTTGAGGAATGAGGAATTATGCTTTCCCATCTAGGTAACTAAACATCGAGTAAGAAGTTAAAAGAGAATTAGTCAATTATAAATTATGCAAATGGTACTGAGAGAAAGTCGTATTTCCAGAAAGTCGATTGTTTCACACCAGATTTTTTTTCGTAATTTGTAAAAATCAAAATTCCCGCTTTTTGGTGAAGTTTTTCCGGACTTTTTGTATTACATTTTTTTTCCGTATATTTAACATTAACATAAATCAGTGGCGGCTACTGGTATTCACGATTGCGCGACTGAACCCCCAGCTATTTGAAAAAAAAAAATTAAATAAAAAAGTAACTAATTTTCATATTTTTATCAAATATTTCAATTTCAAAAAAATATTTTCATTTCTGTATTTGTTACGAAATTAAGTCAGTAAAAATTGTATATATTGACCTGATTATCAATTGTTTATAATAATCAAAAATCATATAAATTAATTTAATAATTTTGTTGTCAAATCAGAGAATCAAACATAAAAGAATAGGAAGGTATATCAGTATAGGAGCTCCTTAAACATGTTCGTATAATGAATTGTACACTAGTGTGCAATTCACACTATCATACTGTTGTATGTACATATATCAGGAGATCTATAAAAAGATAGGTTCACAGTTGGGCGTCGCGTGGAGAATTTTATATATATATAGAAAATATTAGTGTATATTCTTATTACCTTTTTTAAAATAAGAGTGGGGGTTATAAGCGCGTTGAACATTACTTACCATCTTACGAACGAACTTACCCGATCTTACCCGGAGTTAAAAAAGTTGTTTTTAGCAAATGGACTCTGTGTGTGTGTGTATGTATGTATGTATGTGAACAGCGTAGCTCAAAAAAGAAAAACCGTAGAAAGTTGAAACTTCTTATATAAAGTAAACACACAAAGATGTATAACTTTTATTTAAAACATTTGTCTGGTAAAATTCATTTAAGGGCACTTTTAGGGGAGGGGTGGGGTTATATTTTTCTCTAAAGTGCTATCATAGTTGATTATACAATTCTATCATCCAAACAAAATTAATTAGAAATAAATAGATGGCCAAAATTCCGAGTTTCAAGAAAATTAGTAAACCGGAAGTGCGCTTTTACTGAACAGTTTTTTCAGTTTTCGACGAATTTCAAACTATAAATTTGTCAATTATAATTTTGAGAACTGGAGTAAGAGAAAGTTGTGTGAGTGTTTCACACCAGATTTTTTGTGATGTGATGTGCCTGTGTCAATGTGTGGATTTCTATATATTATCTTTATATATATTTTTATATTTATAAAAATTTGATGTTGGTATTGGTATTTAAAACATCACTAAGATATATGACCTAGCAAAGAATCGATGTTAACTCATTGACTTTCCTTTGAACTGAACACTTTATTGAGACAATAAAAATTTCCGTTAAGTTAACCACTTAATTTTCGAACTCAAACGGTACAACTCTTTTTTCACACTTCTTCTCTGGGTGCACAGTGACAGATTTATTGTTAATTTAACATATTTAATTGTAGGAGAGGGATACCTGACTCCTGGCTTATTTCATGATTTCTATCTAGCCAAGCTGCTAATAATGATAGGTAATGTAAGTATTTAAAAAAAAAAAATGTTGAACCCCCACAAATCCAAGTCAGGAGCCGCCACTGAGTCATATTATAATTATTTTCGGAAATGAATTCTATAGGACAGTTCAAGAAATAGAATGACGGTTCTGATGAATCTACCTCAGCTTTTAGTACTAAAACTGGCAAAATTTGAACTGAAAATATGAAGGTATAAAGCATTTAGTATCGAAATACAGTTGCAAAATTCTCGTAAATAATGTGCATTATTGTAAATTTATACAAAAATTAGGATTTGAATTTTCAGTTTTATTTGTTATACTGCATTTATGTGAAATTCCATGTTAATTTTTTAGACTTATCGCAATAAAATCGACCAAACCTAATTTTTTATTACGTGTAAGTTCACCTCTACTCTCTAGCTGCCACACACAAACAACTCAAGCGTTGCACGCAATACAGACGACTCCTTTCTTATGTACAGATTCTGACATTCAAATTACCCATAATAATTCTTTGAGGAATATTAAACTGCACTACAAAATACATTAATCTAACGGCACATTCACTATGACAAAAGTGTCGCAATTAACGACAAATTAAGTACTTAACACGACAAATTATGTGTTTCTAACGACAATAAACTCCAACAAATTATGTTATTCACATAGAAAAATATACTTTTAATTTATTTTATCAAAGTAATTCTTAGGTTTAGCAGCATTTTCTATCAGTTTCTTCAATCAGGTGGTGTGGCTAGTTTTTATTGTTTCACACTCTCGTTTTTTTCGGCGAAATAGAAAAATATACTGAAAATAACGCTATTCTTTGAATAAAGAATTTTTACTTTCTCTTATTTCCGGTAAGAGGAAGCATTGCGATGGCGAATTTTCGAAATTGAGTTTCCACAGACAATATTTTGAGGTCCCCCTCAATATGAAAAAATGTTTTTAACCAATATATATAATATGTGTGTGTGTGTGTGTGTACAAAATATCTCTCAAAAATCTCACACAACTTTCCACTTACTCCAATTCTCAAAATTATAATTGACAAATTTTATAGTTAGTATACCAAATTTAATGAAATTCGTCGAAAATTGAAAAAAACTGTTCAGTAAAAGCGCAGTTCCGGTTTACTAATTTTCTTGTAACTCGAAATTTTGGACATCTATTTATTTCTAATTAATTTTCTTTGAATGATAGAATTGTATAATCAACTATGATAGCACTTTAGAGGAAAACATAACCCCACCTCTCCCCTAAAAGTGCCCTTAAATGAATTTTCCCAGAGAAATGTTTTAAATAAAAGTTGTTGTAATCTTTGTATGTTTAGTTTATATAAGATGTTTCAAGAAAATCGTCGGAACTATTTTTGAAAAATCCCGAAACGTGAAAGAATCATTTAGTAAAGTGGTAACGTAAATGCACTTTCCGGTCATCCGAAGTTTTTTTTCAAACTCGGAATTTACATTTTAGATGACTAATAACATTATTTAATGACGAATTGGTATAATAACTGAAAAGCACTTAGATGAAAACGAACTAACGCCTCTCCCTATGACTGCCCTAAATGAATTTTCCCCAGGAGAATGTTTCAAATAAAGTTGTAGCGCTTTGGACCTATATTTATATACCAAGTTTGAAGAAAATCGTAGGGGCGATTTTTCAGAAACACGCAAAAAGTAAAAAAAAAAAAAAAAACTACTTAAAGTGGTACTTCCGGTTGAGGAATTTTGACAGATAACGTATGGCACGGTGATACCTAGACGGAATATCAAGTTTCAACTTTCTACGGCTTTTCGTTTTTGAGCTATGCTGTTCACATACACACAGAGACACACACACACACAGACAGACCATTTGCTAAAAACCATTTTTTTGGACTCAGGGTATCTCAAAACGGATATTTCCGGTGACAGGATTACAATACTTCCTCTTACAGGAGTAAGAGAAAGTAAAAACTAAAAGTCGCAGGAAGCTTACCTTGATATTCCGTCTAGATACAATTTACTATCGCATCTGCAACAATTTCTATCAACCGGAAGTCGGAATTTACTGAATGTTTTTTTCCAGGTTCGCGATTTTCTCTAAAATGGCTCCAACGATTTTGTTTAAACTTCATATGTAAGTAAATCCTATCACTTATATTTGAAATATTTTCCCGCGAAAATTGAGTTTTTGCGGCATTCTAAGGGAACAATGACGTTAAACTACCCTCTAAAAGTACTATTTCAATTCAATGTATGGTTCTATATCACTTGCATAATATTAATAGATATTAGAAGGATGCTAGAATTCTCGGTTCCATTCCGGTTATCCGGAAATGCAGCTTTACAGAATGATTTTTGAGTTTTTTGGAATTATCTCGAAATTGACTACAATGATTTCCTTTAAAGTTGGAATCCTAACTACACAGTTATAAACCTAACAACTTTTATTTGAAACATTAAAAAAAAAATTGATCTTAGTTTCACGGAATTTGTGTCCTTAAATTTCAAATATATGTGTTTAATTCTATGTTATTGGCGCGTTCTTCACTTACCTGCTTGGGTTGGTACTTGTCCCTATCCCACCACTTCTATATTTGTGTTAGGGGAAATGAGTAAAATTTGTAGTTCATAGAAAATTAGTAATTTTTTTATAAAATTACAGAAGTAAGAGAAAGTCGTGTGAGTGTTTCAGATCAGATTTTTTTTATGTTTGATGAAATTCAGTGTTTCTGAAATCCCGATCTAATGGAGCCATAGATAATCGCCATTGAAGATATTGTTCTTCTGTTTCCAATACGCAAAAACAGAATTATTATCTGATTAATCCAATGTTTATTAATTGGATTAATCAGATACAAAGAATATTATCGTATAACTCTCTGAGTTTATTAAAACAAATTTTAAGGAGACCATTTTCAGGTAAACTAATAAATTTGTTCAATGCTATTATTATTTTTTTGATATCTTGCAAATTAATCTTTAAAATAGTCTTTAGCAAAATATCTGCATTACTCTTAACACCGTTTTATTCGATTTTAATTTTTAGGTAACTTTTGTGGGCGAGTACATTACACCAAATCATGCCGTCTAATTTTTTTTTTTTTTAATATTGCTTAAGATTCTAGTATCTTTTGTCCCAAAGGAGGACAGATTACCCATATTTATATACGGAACAGCGGATCAGACAGGTTTTTAGAAAGTGAGATACTACACTACACTCTCTGTCACCCAATCTCTTAATACTAGTTAACCCCTACCAAAGAAATATGCCCCTCCACATGTTTCCCTCCAGAAAACATTCTCCAGTAACCCTTGTAACTTTGAGTGAGAAGCCCTTCTTAAATCTAATTAGATTAAAATAGTTGATAGTTCGTTCGGACGAGTTTTTCTTTTTTTTTTATTAATTTTTTTTTTTTTTTTTGAAAAATGGTGTATAAATTAACTGGACTTAGTGTCGTCATGTTTATATCATTGTTGCCCACTACGTTACCACAAATTAGACCGCCAAAATTGCTACCTCCAAGATTAGAACAGAGTGAGTAAGCTAATTTATTCATTTAAGAATCTATCAGGTAACACCTGACACTTGAAGTATCAAAACTATTAAAACCCAGCACCATAATGTACCAAAAAGATATGTATAATCATCACTTATTTACTGAGATATATTTTATAAAATAATTGTTTACTTTAATTTTATTTTAAATAGAAATAAACCGGGTGGGGAAATAAGTACAATAGAATGAATATACTGATAGTACGCTATCAGATAATGTAGTAGTAACTGAGTGGCTTATCTCGTTTTAATTGATCTACCAAGTTCTACTGATTGCAGATTTAGAAAATTTCTTACTCTCTCTTTTCCTTTTCCTGCATTTCTTCAGTCATCTATTTTATTTAGCTTCTTTATCCTTCTAGTCTAATAAAGTCTTACATGGCGTTAGTTCTCCAATTAAACAAAAAATGATATCTGTATATAACAAGATATGGCGAACCAAAAATTGAATAATATAATGATAAAAACAACTAAAACACCAATATTCTTTGCCATAGTAAATGTAACTTTATTGAAAGTGTAACTTATGAAACAAAAGAACTAATAAAAGTTTTATAAAGTTGATATATAATATTATAATGACAAAAACAAATCTAAAACAGAATTTCGTTCAAAAAAAAAAACACTTCATTCCACATATATTGTGTATACACTTAATAAAATTACAAAGTTTTAAAAAAATGTTTTCGTCCAAAATAAATTGACATGACTTTACAAAGAAATTATATTAATTATTCAATCTTTCCAAATTGTTAATTCAAAGAGATTTGTGTAGGAAATAGTGTAGGTATTGCAATCAGAAAGATATTTCCTTCATAAGCTATCATAACCAGAATAAACATTAAAAACATAGGCTAAAGTATTAGTTCTATCTTTCAACAAATTTTCTGGCATTGATGTTACAGTTTCTGAGCTGGCTTATCAATGTAATTACTTAGTAATGTTATTCTCACGTGTCTCTAATTCAAGTTTCCAAGGTGGTATCTTTTTATAACTT
This sequence comes from Triatoma infestans, assembly GCA_011037195.1. Taxonomy (NCBI): domain Eukaryota; kingdom Metazoa; phylum Arthropoda; class Insecta; order Hemiptera; family Reduviidae; genus Triatoma; species Triatoma infestans. The sequence goes on along the minus strand of JAAEAF010002616.1, from coordinate 101,023 downwards.
CCTTTCGCTCTTCAAATGACTCATCTTTTAAAACTAGAATAAATAATAGTTGACTCAATATTTTACATATTCTGGACAATCTACCTACTATTATTTCAGTGGGAATTCGCCAAGGATGTAATCTAAGTGTCGATTCTTATTGGCTGCGATTCAGCAAATAATAAACACAGTTATACCTTTTTCCTCTGCTCCGCTCAAAAGAAATTAAAGCTGAGAACAATATCTAAATCTCTTACATTCTTCTTCTTCTTACATAAGAAAATCTTAGTACTTTTATTTTAGGAAGTGCACAAGGAAAAAGAGACAACTTCTACTTTGAAATTCGATTGAAGAATTTGTTTTTAATATCAGTCGCAAAGTCGGAATGGATATTGGGCATCCCTTTATTTTTAGGTTTGGATACCTTACATATTTGAGAGAGATATTAAGATGTGACAGTGAAACTTGTGCAGAACAGAGTTCATAAAAAAAATCCTATCCTGCAAAATTCGAGGGGTTAGTTTTAAAAGTGATCAGTCTCACTGTTTTCCTTGTATTCATAGAAATATATTCTTAAGTAATTTGTTTAAAATTTGTAATAATTGGTAATAATTAACTGCTATTTTATTAAAATTTTCCTGTGAGGAAAGTGCAGTGTCGCACTGAATTTAAATACATTTTTATTCCGGTTTCTTCTGAAAACATTACAAAGAAGGTGGTAATTAAAGTTAAAAAAGCGAGGTCTCTATTCGCTTTCAACAAATTCTACGGTTAACTTGTTATTCTTTGTGAGTTTATAATCAGAATCAATCGTTCTAATACATCCGTTTTGGAAATAAAACTATAAACATATACATTTATTTAATTATCTGGAAATCATTGACACAAAACCCGTTATATGGATTAAATAAAATCTTTATTTTTCTGTTAAAAAAAAAAAAATTAAGATTTAATTGCGGTCACATTTAAATTGTATCATAAAATTAATTTTATATAAAACATTCTCAAAATATCCTGAAGTTGTGTGACATTTTGCTTTACATTTTATAAAGGTCACATTGCAGCCCATTTAAACATTTTGGAAATGTTAAATTCATAATTTTATACAAAAAAAAATTTAACTGACATATAACTGATGTTGATGGAAATTTTACACACAGTACTAACTAGGATGGAAAATTCTCTTAAGAAGTTTTAAACTAAGTTAATTTAATTTTAAATGATTATGTTGAGATGTTAGTTCTCCATCAGAACCAGTTTTTCTTTTAATGTCACATCCACAATGTAATAAATGTGTGGCACAATTTTTTTTCTTACTGCGACTAGTTCTATATAGAATCAATTTTTCATGGTATGTAATTATGAAAGAAAGAAAAAAGACGAACACTTTAAGAATAAGATTTTACGAACAATAGTGCAAAAAAATATTTGTGTGCACTATACTCAAATGTTCTCAATCTGAAGAGATATGTATGTAATGTGAAAAGAATTCAACTTTGTTATGTGATTTATATCATGGGTGACCTTAAAGCCATCCGGAGAGAAAGGCTAATATTTTCAAGAGAATCGGAAAAATTCAGTAGTCTTTTTTATAATTTTATGAATAAAAAATAAATACTTTTTTTAATGTTTTTAAAAAGTTATTGGGAAAAATACAAAACATTCTATTCTAAAGGATGTGTAACATTTTTGAATTTAATAAACATATACAAAGACAGTCTGTGGTTAATTGAAAATTATGATTTTACCATAAAACAATAAATAAAAAAGTCCAGTAACATGAAAAAAAACAAAAAGAAGCGTTGTTTTATAAAATTAGTGAAAAATTTTGAGAGGTGTAATTATCTATTAAAAAAATTAAATGCTCTGGTAATAATTTATTTCTTGCTAACCTTGAAAGTAATTGCTGATAATTTTTAGGTTGCTTATTTTGTTACAATGAATGAGAGGTGATTGATCGAAAGTCTTTAAAATTATTTGCTTCTTTATGTTCTTTGTCACGCATATATCATGAATTCATTTTTTTATTAACTTAAAAATATTTTGTTTGGAATTATATTGAATTTTAATTGTCATTGATTAGAATATAATAATAATTCTGGAAAAAGTAAATTATAATTTCATATCCAATTAATTCATCCATTAGTAACCATTAGGTATTATTTGGGGAACCCAACCATTTGGAATTATTGCATTACATAGAGGTCCTTATAGCGTAATATTTTCTTAACCTATATCCTTTAAAAGACTTCTGATTATGCAACATTTTCTTACATCTTTTTGAATCTCCACTTTTATATCTGAGTTAATGCAGTTGACCCTAAACACAGTTGTGTTTGGAACGTAGCCAATCTTCCTGTTTTTTTATAAAAATCAATAGAATTTTAAAATTAAATGCTTCATTTCTTTTTCTTAGTTAAAATAAAATTCTGCTTCAGTATCGATAAGGCCAATATTTCCAAAAGTATGGGCAAAATTAGTAGCCTTCTATAATCAATTTCATAAAGTTCACTATTTTATGAATAGATGATGAACAATAATTTTAAAAATAAAAGTAGATTCTCGTTTTTATATTTAGTACCGTAATTTTATCTGGAATTCAAATTTGGAACAAAAATTTCTCAAGTGTTCTGAAATTACGAATCTCTGAGCCTTTTTTTTTTCAAGGGAAATAGCTTTTCAGTTGGAAATTTTATTTAATATTTGTTTATTTATACACATATTTATTTATTTATACATATAGGAAGAGTTCAATAATTAAACAATTACATATTTAGGTATAAAATAATAATCGCACAATTATTGCCCAACTTATAATAATTACAGTAATAAGTAAGGAAAATAAAATATATACAAAATGTTATATAAAAAAAATACAAACTTAATAAACTATATATGTACAAGAATATAATATAATACACAAAACTGCCAAAAATATTTATTTCAAATAAATAGAACGAATTATAAATTTATTTATGGTGAACATTCACTTCTTATTATGCGACCATGGTTATGGAGGAGAAATGCGAAGAAGAGCAGACTTAATGATATGAGAGGAAGAATGGAAAATTTCAAGATAAGGGAACTGTTGAATGATATTATTGACAATTCTACTGAGTCGATTAAGACCAGAATGTAGGAGATAATTATAAGAGAGCTGAGGTACAAAGAAAGTAGAAGGAAATCTATGGTTATGAAGAGGTATACGAAAATTCAGCTGGGAAAGTAATAAAGAACAGTCAATATGATTATTAAGTAGTTTGGAGAAAAACATAAAGTCAAGATATGTACGGCGTGATTCTGAAGAAGGTAGGTTTGTAAGCTCTTGTAGTGCAGGTATGTTATTAGAAGTATAAGGAATATTTAATTCAAATGAAATCAGCCTAGAGAATTTATATTGAACATGTCCCAGCGAGTGTTTGTGAGAAAGAAGATGAGAAGACCAAACAGGAGAAGAAAATTCAAGTTGTGAGCGAACAAGAAAGCAGTAGATGTTCAACGGTTAAATATCCTTGAAATTACGGGTGTTAAGAGAAATGAAACCCAACAACTTCAGAGCTTTATTTACTATTATCTCAATATGGATGGAAAACGACAGGTCAGATTGTGACACCTAAATCATTTATCTGTCAACAGAAGAAAGAGGATGGTTATTAAGGCTGTATTGACTGTTAAATTTTATAGAGCGTCCAGAAAAAGAGAGAAGGAAAGATTTAGCAGTGTTTAATTTCAACCGATTGTCATGAAACCAAAGACTCACTGTATCAAGAGTGTTCTGTAAACGTGAATGTAAATTCTTGTGAACATGATATTTCACAAAATAATTTCAAGTCCTCAGCAAAGAAAAGGAAGTTTACATGAGACATGACATTACTTAAATTATTCATAAAAATTATAAAAAGAAGAGGTCCCAAATGCGAGCCCTGGGGCACACCTGAGGAAGCTTGAATTATATGAGAAAAAGAAGAACGCCTTGACAGTTTGAGATCGGTTGGTGAGATAATTTCGGAACCAAGTAAGAAGAACTCCTGAAATACCGCATGATTGCGCAGATGCTGTTCAATTCCCTGTATCGTAACTATTTCCATCAGGACTGATTCTCTTTTGAGATGATTCCAAATTTATTTTGATTACATTAGTTACAGTAAAACGTGGGCATCATTAGAACTAAAGGAGCAATCTTTGTGATGATCAGAATGTCTCTTTTCGAGCTAGGCCAGTATCCTAGTGTAGGAAACTCTGTTAGTTAGTTAGGAGCTACGGAAGACTTCTGGCTTCTCGTTTTTCACAGAAAACTCATATAAAATTAATTTTTCCTATAAAAATTTTCAAATAAAAGTAAGGATTAACATGCACAATAAGGAAAAGGATTACTAGCTCAGTGGTAGCGCACTGGACTCCCGATTTCAAGTACTGCTCTTCGATGTTCTCTTCCTAACAGCTCATTGTCTGTTGTCGGCCAGGGTTGTCTGTAAAGACAAAACACTGTGGGAGGTCGGCAATGCACTGAGAAGGGCTCTGGGCGTATGCTTTAAAAAAAAAAATTGAATAGATATACGTACATAACTATTTTGTCTTGTTATAACTACTAATTCCGGAAAACGTAAAAATAAACTTAAATTCACTTTGTCTAATCTTCAGAAAAGGAAGAGATTACTAATAAACAATTTCAAAAATTAACTTATGTTTTTAAGTTGTGTTTTCAAGTGGCGATACCTTTATATTGCTCTAAAATTAAATCGTGTACATTTCTATAGCTTCAAAATCATGACTCTGAAAGATCCATTTTTTATATCCATTTTTTTCAATGGACTGGTTGGAAGGGTTCCAAATCAGGAATGTCAAGAACAAATATTCATCAAGTGGAAATACACTAGACACTTCTTCAGGGATGTTGGTGCTTTGCGGGTATCCCAGCCTATACAATTTACATTCACTATATTCTAGGTTAAAACATGGACTCCCAAACGAGGCCAAAGATGTCTTAAAAAAACTAGACCTGTGGATTTGACTTAATCAGCCCACAAATCTAACATCTAATAAAAGTTATGTTCTTTCTTAATGAAGCTGATTATTACAACAACTTGCAGAATTAATGATTTTAATTAAGATTGAATTGAGATGTTTCCACTAACATAAGAGTAAAAACAGAGTTGAAAAGGCTTGGGAAATTGTTAGCTGCTAGTTGTTATAAAGCAGCGAAATTTAATATTTCGCTAATGGCATCACGTTTAGAATTTACATCTAATAATTACCTATTCACTTATAATAATAATAATTACAATCAACATTAAGCAAATCTTAGAAAACATTTATAAGTAATACTACCTGAAGATAAATTAACAAATTGGCGGCTGAGCCTCATTCCACCTTGACCTACACTAGGAGGCCTATTGTGGATCCTCAATGGTTATAGCAAGTCCTCTAGATTCGCCATTCTAAGCTGGTCTAGGAAAGCTGAAAGCGGCTCTGTCATAGAACTCATGGCTTCGGGATTACCCACTCCCATCTGCAGAAAGTTTGCCCTCATCAATCCGGCACACTCGCAAAGAATATGCGACCAGGGTTTCTTCCACAGCCTTACAGAATCGGCACATCGCGTCGTTTGTAAGTATAGGATTAAATGCAATTTGTCCTTATTACTGCAATTTATCCTTACAAACTTTCCGTCAATATTCACTAGATCCCTGGTAAATTAAGGTGAGTGTTTAAGAGTTTCGCCTGCCTTTGTCCTGGAGTGCTCTCCCAACATGGCAGACGCTGTTCTTCTATCCCTGAGTGTAATACTATCTGATGCTTCCACAATTATTTATTGGCCCTATTGCTCAGACCAAAGTGTTATAAAGTATTTCTGAAGAAATAAGGATGAAATTTAAACTTTAATAAAATAATTTTTTAGAACTGTACAACTTTTGTTTCAATAAGGGATATTTTATAAATTAAACTCTATGTAGAATTGTTAACGTTGAACTTTTCTTTGATAGTTATATTGCCACATTTGTAATTTCAATAGCAATCAAAATTTAACTTTCTGAAAACAGATTATATTATGTGAAATTGCAGATGAATCTTATTGCCAGAATAATTTATATTGAGAAATATTTAATAGCTCACTTGTATTATTAATTTCGGTTTAACTATTTCTATATTTTCGATTCAATATTTTTATTTCGCAATTAATAATAATGAATTCAAGTATTGTAAAATATTAATTATGTTATGAAGAAATTTGGTGAGGATCGGTCAAGAAAGAAACATTCAATTATACCAATGTTTCGACAGAGTTTCCAGTCTTTATCAAGGCTTTAATATATAGATAGATAGTTGTGAAGACGTGGAGAAAGAATTTTTGAAACATACCTACACATTTGTTACACCCCAGAAACATAAAAAATAAAATTAAATGTTACTAGTTACTTGACTCAAATCATCTACAGAAAAGTATTTTTTGTTTTGTTTTTAATGCCCGGCTTAATTGAATCAAAGGATTCAATGATGTCGAATTCACACTTGTGTTTATCCTGATACTGTGCTAAACATCATGATCTGACACTGTTAAGCACGATAATGGCCGAACGCCCCTTTATTTTCAGAAAAGTAAATAACATATTTGTTAGCTTTTTAATACATTTTTTATTATACATTTGTAGGAAGATTGTTTTTCATAAAATTTATGTGAATTTTTTTGACAACTTAATACAAATATTCATTTAAATTATTTTATCAGAAGCTGGACACAGAATTCTCTTTCTTGATTTTTATTCTATATTCTATTTTGTTCTCAGTTCTCACTTTTAGCAGAAAATAATTTTAATAAGACTATAGAATGTTCTGTTTCATTTTTATTAGGGTATCATAATTTTCTATGATATTTTTCAATGAGTACGGGCTATATTCATTATAAACAACTTCGTAAGATAATAAAAGAAGTATATAATTTAGTGACCTAATTTTGATTTTTACAGACAGAAAATCTCTGTTGTTTTTCGGCTTTGTGGACGTAACCATCCATTAAGTGGTATATTGGGAATGTTATTCCAAGAACCACAAACATCAAAACTCATTCTATTATTGAGTTAAAAATAAAATAGAATCAATTTCCTTTCATAGAAATATGTTTGAACTTTCTTAATGCTTAACTGTCCATGCTTAATGCGGTAATGGAGAATCTCTGTCATCATTTGTTACCATAATGACACCTAGTAAACTATGTGTAGTCTTTTTTTTTTTGTATAGTTTTTGTAATGTTAGGCAAATATATTTCGAGACATGATCCCTAAAGTATTTTCAGTTGGTTTACCATTCAGGGAAGTGAATAATAGATAGTTTTCTTCCTTAAGAAAACTATGAAATTATCAAAATTATTTTGCACTAACTAAAAGTAATATCTACTATAAAATTGTAATACATAGAAACAAGTAGGTTTCTTGGTAAATCTATCTTTTTATTTAATTATTAAGGAATATTTCTTTTATCTTGTAAAAAAATAATTATTATTTAAACAAAATTAATTATACAAATTACATAGAAGATGCTATTTAATTTTGAAAAATTTGGATCATTCACTTTAGTAGATGATTTATCAAATTAATTCCGTGAGCCAGTGTCTGTTTATATCTATTTTCAAATAAATTACCACTTACACCCAAATGGTATACTTGTTATATAAGTTACAAAATATCCTAACTAATCATTAGACAGAATACTAATTATATTATCTCCATTGATTACATAATTTTAACTATTATTATTATATTTCAACATTCATCACATTTGTTTTTTGTTTACATTAACATATTTACAGAAAACTTATTTTTTTTTTTATAAGGAATTTTACTCATCTCATTTTTTTTTTTTTGTTACTGTTGCAAATTTAATATTTTCTAGTTTGTCACAGCTTTTTAAAATTTATTTTCTAAGTGTTTTCATCTATTTTTTTTTTTTTTAGCTATGCCGAGATATATAAGTGATCATTATAACATGAATTATACATACAATAATTTGGGCCAATTTAGCCAGCAGTTTCAAAATACTCGTTTCTTGTATTTCGAATACACAAGCCCAACATTTTGTTGGATCATTATAGATTAAAAATATACCAACGAATATAAGGCCACACATGTATGAAATAATAACACTGTGAAGGCTATATTTTATTAATCAAAGTCCATTTTCTTGACTAGTGTTCTTATTCCTCCGTAGTGGGGATCCTGGCGGTCTTGCGGCTCTCTAATAACATGGACGTACTGTACCTGAGTGATCGATTAACTGCTTGAGGTACCTCTAGGCAAAGTTTAGCTCACTCTCACTTTCTAGCACAACTGTTTTCTATAGACAAAATCTGACTTCGAAAGGTACCACAATAGATGCCTAAGACTGCATTGGGTTTGTCTTTACAGTCCCACTCCTAATATACAATCAACAAAACCCACATTGATAAATCTGCTCATTATTGATTATTTAATATCTGGCAAAGTCTGTTTGTTGACATCTAATTAATCGCTTGTTGTATAAACTCCAAAAAAATAATACTATATATTAGTTTTAATTTTATCTAAATAGTATTAGATAACTTTCTCTTTTATATGTGTTTTGTGGCAATGTTGTATCCCTTGGGCAAATTTAAGAATAAAATTTTTATACAAAACTTAAAGTTTGTGGCTTTCTCTTGGTTACATTTATAAAGTTGTAAAATGTCTTTTTCTAATTTACCTACTTATTTTTAGCTTTTTTTTTTTTTTTAATTTTAATCATTACAATTTATTAGTTTACTATTAGGTTAGGTAGTCATCAGGAACATTAGCGAGATAGAAACTTCACAGAGGGAATACAAAACTAAAAGCATACAATTCTGAGATTGACTTTATAATAGTACTATACAAACATGTCATTAACTTTGGATGAATTGAAAGAAATATCATAGCTAAACAAAAATTACAATTATTTTTATAATTTTTTTTTTGTAGAAATTTATAGCATTTAATGTTCATTAAATTCATACTTTCCATTTTCATTAAAACACCAGTCATCATGTTACTTCTTAATTGAATTATGGTGTTGAGGCATTGTATATTTGTTTTTATAGGAATTCCCACCCCATGGACGGACCGCTATGATAAAGAAAGTAAGTGTATATATTAAAGTGATATTTAGAATATGCTTCGCATAGGAATCAAAACTCCTTTTTTAGTTTGCTTAATTGGTAATTGAATTTTCTTTATTTATTAATTCATTTTTTTTAAAATTATTAAAGTTTACTTTTAATTGCCGAACTAACAATCAGTTGTAGAGAGTAGTTGACAAATGTATCTTTATATAAGTAAGTAGGTTATGGAACTTTTTAAAAATTTTATGATGCCACAACAAAACAAATTATGCTTTATTTTGGCCACACTAATGAATAATAATAAAAAACAAATTATTTAAATTATATAGATTTTGGGTGAAAACTTACAAGGAAATATTATGCTTTTTAGAAGCAAATTTTTTACATTTCATATATAGATTTCATAAAATCTATATACTGAAACTATAATAGAAATTTTGTTTGCAGCATTATATTTTAAAAATTATTAGAAAAAAAGGTCTACAGAAAATAGACAGTGTACGCAGTCGGTATTCAGAGATACGTAGATCTTGAAATCTCCAGAGTCCAAACAGCAAAAGTTTTAAACTTGACATTTCGTTTGGGTATCACAATGGGATCTGACAGTAAGTTAACCGTCCAAATTCCTCAATCGCCAGTTTTTTTTTTTTTTTTTGTGATTTACTCGAAACTAGCTAGAACGATTTTCTTCAAACTACACAATTTTTAGTTTAACCATTTTTCCAGGAATGAATTTAAAATTTTATTTAAGGGTGATTTTGGGAAAGGGGTAGGTATAATCCTTTCATCTAAGTGTTATTTTATTTAATTGTACGATTCTATAATTTCCATAATATTAATTAGGATTAAATGTGTTGCCAAAATTCTGAATTTGAAAAGATAATCGGTTGAATTTGAAATGTGATTTTACTGGACAGGTTTTTTTTTTTTTTAAATCAGTTTTCTGTGATTTTCTCCATCAAGGCATCGTGAAGTTTCATTATCTTTCTTATATTAACTATAGCTATCACTTGTGTTTGAAACATTGTTCAGAGAATATTCATTTAAGGAAGTTTATGGGGAGGAATGAGGTTATGCTTTCTTCGGAAAAGTTGTTTTATTAATCTTAAATTCTTCAATTTATATAACATTGAATATATAAAAAAGTTATAAGTTTGAAAGATTATCAAGTATAACTATATAGCTTGTTGTATCAGAAAGTAGTACGATATTACACACCAGATTTTTTTTTTTTTTTTTTTTTTTTTTTTTTTTTTTTTTTTTTTTTTTTTTAAAGTGAGAGATAAAATTAGAAATGGATATTGCCATGTACGTAAAACTGGGGACGGTGAAGTTGTCCGCGTCCGAGATTATTCTCATGTGCCCTCTGGTCATCTAGATTTAAACAAACATCAGTCGCCAGCATAGCTTTTTTTTATACTGGGCCGTGCGACGTAGAATGGCTGAATAAACCGTAGGGCAAAAATTATAAGTAAAATTTATATATTAAATAAAATTAGTGGCGATTATTATAATAAGTTATTCTGGCTGTTAAATTCATACAAATAAAAGAATGTTTATTGAAGCCAGTGTTAGAATGATTGGGTTCGCTATACTGGGAATTAGAATTAGAATGATGCAGGGGGGGGGCTCGAAACCAAGCGCTGCACCTACCCATTAAGGCTTATTGTGCTGACCTCTCAGTACCTAGTAGAGAAAGCCCCCCTCTTCATGAGGTCCAGGACCTTCCCCGCCAGTCCTTCTTGAAGTACGATTTCCTCCGGTCTCAAAGTGCCGAAGATCTCGTGCCGCAATCAAACAACAGGTGAGAGGCTGTCTCCTCCTCCTCCTCCTGACACAGTCTACACAAGAGCTCTGAGTCCATCAATCCCACCTTGAACCTGCCATGCCCAGTAAACAGGCCCGTTATCAGAGAAATCTGACACCTGCTTAAACCCAGAGGTTTCTCTGGTTCTTCTTCTACACAGGTCTGGCACGACCCTTTTGCTGTGCATCGCCCCAGTACTTAGCCTCCAGTGACGATTATGTTCTCTCCGAGTCCATTCTCTCAGAGACGCCCTCGCCATACTTTTGGCTATTCCCAGAACAGGTTCCGGCCCACAGAAGGGAGAGTTCGCTCTCTCCCTGGCCAGTTGGTCGGCTAATTCGTTCCCTTTAATTCCCTCGTGCCCCGGAACCCATACTTGCCGAACTTTGTTGTGCCGGGATAATGCCTCCAGGGAGTCTCTACACTCCCTGACTAGTGAAGAAGTAATTCTGAATGCCACAGGATGCTGGGAAACATTATTATTGATTTTCTATCACAAATGAACAAGGCAGAAATAATTTCTAATGAAATAAACACAAATTATGTTTATTAGCAAGTGAAGAAAGACACTTTTTTAAAATGAAAAATCCCGATCTATATGAAATAGATGTGAAGACAAAAAGTGAAGAAGGAAAAATATTAATTTAATTTGTAACTTAGAAGAGAGGAATTTGTATGGAAAGGAACTTTCGAACATTCGAGGGGAAATACAAAATACACTTTTGGATCAATCATCATACATTCCTTTTTTTTTTAATTGGTTAATAATATATTTTTATATGAACACATACAATAATATTTCAGTAATTCTCCCAGTTCGTTCTTCCTCAGTTAAATATGAATGAAAATTGTGTGGACAATGCTAATTGCAACAATACTGTGGGATTTTCCCTAAAGGTAAATCCACTTATCAAATAACTACGATCTTCAATAACATTTGTTTGATAATAATCAATTGGAGATATTAATTTCTTAATTCAATGGTTCTGAAATTATATTTTAAAAATAAATGAAAGTATTATACTTTTGCTTAATATTGCGCCGGTCCTAATCTAAAGTATAAAATCATTACTTCCTCTTAAAATCATAACTCCTTTTAAAAGGCAGTCTTGCTGTCGTGTCATATTTTCAAAATTGATCTTTCGTCGGAAAAACAGTTTAGCGTATGGTCACTCTCTCTCTCTCTCTCGTGTGTGTTTTTTCTGTTTATGATCAGAAAGTAGCAAAAATGAAAAATAGCAGAAAGCTCAAAATTGTTATTTCCTTTAGATTATTAACAATTTCTGGCCCAAACGAAAGTTTCCATAAAAATCCGAGACTAGAAATGCAACTGCCTTTAATGTTATTATTTTTTCTTCATTTTTTTTTTTTTTTTTTTTTTTACGATTTTATTGAAAACAATTCCAAGGATTTCCTCAAATTTATTTGCTACTTATCTATGTTCATCATAGTCATATAATTTTTATTAGAAAGATTTATCTGAGTAACTTGATTTCTGTAGCTTACTGGGGAATGATAATTTTAAGACTCTCCCAACCTGAACATCGTACGGGTTTATTAACCATATAATACATCCAACTATCTTATGACAGATTACTTGGGTGATGAGGAAATTAGGTTCAGGATCAGAACAGGATGTCTCTGGAAGAATTTAGGCAATTTCCCTCCAAGTTTATTGTCCGATTTGATTTCGGACTGTGGTAAAGATATAAAGGAAAATAGATGATAAGATATGAAGGAAGTAGATGATAAGAAAGAAAATTAAATATGTTTACAAAATATCAAATTCGATAAAAATCGAATATTATTATTATTCAAGGAAGGGGAGGGGAAACCCTACGCTATTTAAAGCCTCCCTGGGCCCATATAGCTACCCCTAAAGAATAACAACTACTGGGTCTGGAACAAATGTTCAGGCCTAGGTTTTATCCATCTAAGTTTCTCCACAGACCGAACAAATCGGACCAAAACCTTAAAAGGACATAGCTTAAGATCTTCTACCATTATCCTATTACGGCCGAAGTCCTAAACCTAATCTCCTCACAACCCATACAATCCGTCATTAGATGCATGGGCTTCCTCCGTCTCTCAAACTCTACAAAAGGGGTCAGGCATGAGTCCCATTGTATACAGATGTCTCCTTAAACCACAATGCCCAGTGAGGAAGCCAACCAGATGCCTGAAAGAGGTCCGTGAAAGACACCGGACCTCCCTAATCAAAGCTCCATCCGGACCCCCAATGAGCAACTTAGACTGCCGACAACCCACTGCACTCATCCATAAGAATGAGTGCTGAGAGGTCATCCATGTCTGCAAGCCTGACAGACATGTCCCAGAAGACACACCAACAGCAGGCTCGGGACCAATGAAAGGGAGAGAGGCGCCTAATTTGGCAAACCTATCCACCTCCTCACTCCCAAAGATTCCCATATGACCTGGAACCCAGACCAGAAGCACATCCTTCAAATGAAGAAAGATCTTCCAGTCTTTTAGAACATTCCAACACCAATCTGGAAGTGAAGGCACATGAACTAAGCACTTCAACGCAGCTTGGTTGTCCGAGCAGATTCAAACACCCTTTAAATTAGTCTTACGTACCCTCTCATCCAAGATACAACAAAGAATTGAATATACCTCAGCCTAAATCGATTAAGTTACATCTTTATGCACAATAAGTTTTTTTTTAGTCTCTACGCGATTTTCTCTAAAACGGCTACAAAAATTTTCCTTAATAGTCTATCTAGCTACTACACATTATAATTGATTCTATTACTTTATTTGAAACATTTTTTTTTACTAAAAAAATGATTTTAATAGGATCTGGATGAGCTGAGAGTTCCAGGAAGCCTAATCACTAGAATTTACGATTCAATCACTTTGGATTTAATGAAGCCATATATTTGGCAGACTTTTTTAGTAAATGGCTCTTTCAAAAATGTAAGAATTCAGAGGGAGGAAAGTTGTCTTAGTGTTTCATATTATTTTTTTTTAGCTATTTATTTGAAATTTTCAAGTATAGTTGTAAAAGTTCCTACTAGAACTTAAACAGTTTGTCTTAAAGATAAATGATGGGGATGATCATCAATTGGGATGAGTCTCCAAGTCTTCTGAGCCCTCCAAATACCAAATAAATAGTGGGTCCATCGCCGCCTTAACCATCAGAAACAAAATTGATAGCTTATGAATTTATTTGTAGTGAGCCGGTGTTAATAGGACATTACGGATGTTGGTTCTGTTGGAGATGTAATATGGTGAAACACGAAAAAGACTATAGTCTCTTGAGTTCATAATAAGCCAAGGTCGGTTTCATCGGTCCGGAATATTGTCTGTTTTGTTGTTTAATAACAGTGGCGATTGTCTGTTTCCTGTCATGTATCCTTCCAGGTAAATGGTAACGTTCTTTGATGATTGGTATTGTTTTTATGTGGTCCAAGTTTCCATTTTTGATCTGGAGATATCTTAGTTTATAAAACAGTCTTATGATTAATGACATCAGAATGCTATCAAGATTAAAAAACTAAACAGATGCTCAATAATTTTAAATTACTTATAAATTATTTCGAAATCTTAATGATGGTAATGAATTATTGTCTTAGGCAATGAAACATTTACCTTTGGATGAATCACTTTTACTGATCGTACATAAAAAGAGATATTGATAAATGTTTCTTTACTTATCTGTTATATAAGAGATAAATTTATAAAAGATTATCCTGGCTTCTTTTTCCTTTCTATATCTCTGTAAGATGTAATTTGACAATATATTAGTACTCGCGATTAAATTGAAACAACTAATTATAGTACTAAGAGAAGATGCAAGGTTTCCAGGTTCAGTGACGCCATCTCTATTGGCAGAATATAGGTCTCCTTGAACCGTCCTATCTGACCCCTCCCAAGGGCGCTGACCATGGACCGGTTTCAATACACGAATAGTGCTCAATAAAAATAAAATTTAAAAAAAAAGAAGTTTATTGAAAAAAAAATGCTAAAAATTTTGCCCCGCCCTATCATTCAACCATTTATTATTTATAATTGATAAACATAAACATTGTAGTTTATTTTTGCCTTCGTTTCCCCCAAGAAGCAAGTCCATTTTGTTTTTATTATTTCTGCTTTACAGATTTTTATCTATATTTAAATAAAAGAAAGATTTTTATGACTACATAACTTAGCATTTGTCTTTTAATGAGTTTTTTGACCGTTTCAAGAACAGCAATATTCAAAAATTTACACATTTTTAATGGACTTTTTCTTTACGCAGTTATTACAAGTATAATTACTATTTTCCTTTAAACGTAGAATTTTGATCAAACTTTTGTTAATAGCTAAGTGGTTAGCGCACTGGACTCCCACGCGGAGGACCCGGGTTCGAGTCCAGCTGTGCTACCCTTAGATTTTTCTTCCTCTACAGCTCACTGACCCAGATTTTTTTTTATAAAAGTCCAGTATTTTATAAAATAATAAGTTAAAAAAAAAAAGGTCTTAAGAAAATGGTATTATTTATTTTTTCCTTACACTGCTTTTATTTTTTCAAGTTGGCAAACCGCCTTTTCTATTTCGTTATTTTTTGTTGCTTTCGTTGAATCGAATAATGCAATTTAATAAAAGTTTAATGTTTTGAAACAGATAATTTAAAGTGTATTTACTAAAAATGTGCGAAATATTTACAAGATTTTCTTTTCTTGCAGTTTTCAATGTTCATGTTGATAGTACTTTTTCAAAATAGGAAATTTTAGTGTACTTAGGAAATATTACGAATCTGGTGAACTGTATAATAAGATGGCATTTTATAACGTAAGAAGTTTAATGTCTAACCTCAACAAAACACCTGAAAATCCAAAAATAAAGTAAAAAAAAAAAAAAAATGAAACTGATATATGTGTAAGTGTATTAAGGTATTGTTATAACATGTTAGGGAAAATCGTGTTAGGTTAATGAATTTTCGGTATACCGAACAATGAAAGCAATGCATTTAGTATTATTATTACAACGCTAACGCTCGCCAAAAATACATTTGTCCTCAAAACATGGCTCCCTAGTGAATACGTTATTTCAGAAATTTGACACGATTTTCAGAAAACTTCCTCTTCTACGATCGGCTAAGGCTTCCAGACGGCGATTTGAATAGGAGGCCGTGTGGTAAGCACGCCGCAGTTCCTACGTCGTTTAGTTCTGGCCTTCGCTACCTAGGGCGCTACTAACTGTAGCTTCCCACTTTTCATCACGATGCTGGGTCAACACCGACTTTGTTCTCACGGGAATCGAATCCTGAATTCTCGCACGAAAGCCGAGTACGCTAGCCACTAGACCAACGCGTGAGGACCTAGCATATTAAGTTTAAAGAAAATCGTTGGAGTCCTTTCGAGAAAATCTCGAAAAATTAGAATACTATTCGTTAGAGTTGCATTTTTGGTGAATAGAACTTGGAATGCTGATAATGCCTTTAAGGGAACTTAACATTGTTTAGTTATAAAACTGTAAAAAGAACTGAAATGGCATTTTAAAGGAAAGGAAAGCGTTTCCTCGGACCTACCATAATCAATTTTTCTGAAATAGTAATGATACGCGAAGTTTCAAGAAAATCTTTGGATCCTTTTCCGAGAAAATCGCAAAATACAAAAAAAAAAAAGAATCCAATAAAGTCACAAATTTGGTTAGCCATTTTGGAAATGGACGAGAAACCTATCCCAGAATCACCTGAAAATTGCCTCGAAATAAGCACCTGTGATTTTTTTTTTTTTGTATTCACTCATTTTAAATTAGAATATATAAAGATGATTAAAAATGTTCACTCCTTGTCCCGTTCCAAGTATTAGAACTTTATTATTCTATTTCTGTTTTTCTGTTCTCATCCTTATCGCCGTTATGCTAATTATGTAAATTTTTTTTTATCTCAATCAATACTGATGATCATCCCAAGAATTATTTAATCGCTATAATGAAATCCCGTAGTTGAAAGCATTAGTTCATCTGTTGAAGGTCTTATTTATGTGATACAAACTTTTTAGTAAATAGATGATTTACTGTTATAGACAATAATCGAGTGATTATGAATGATAATAATCGTGACCAACACGTATTGAATAATAAACTCTTGGATAGCTATTTTCTAGAAACTGGCAAATGTATTTTTTTTCTCATCGTCTGAATAGTAGGGAAGGATTTGCCTTCAATGAAATATTGGTGAGAGATCCCTTACGTGATTCATGTCGTACAAACTGATTTATCGAAGCAAAATCACTAAAAAAAAAGTAATTTTTTTTTCTGTCAATTTATTAATAACTACTCACCGTTAACTTTATTACTTGTTTGGTAATGATGATAATAGTAAATGTGTTCTGATGGGAATTTATCCTAAGTTCAGGGTTTTCTCCAGATTTATTATACTTAACCTTAATATTCTGCAAAATTTGATAGAAAAGATAAACAAAGCAATTGCATAATAATAATATCACAAACAAAAATAAATATATTAATTTGCCATTTATATTTATAACAGACAATAACAGTGTATTAGTCATCAGAAATGAAGTTTTAAATGGATTAATGTAATCCTTGACATTTAAGGATTACACTCCACTTCTTTTTCCAGTTTTTTTTATTCATTAGTTCTGGTTTGTTTGATAATAACCTAGTAAATAATGTAAATTTTCGTTCATCTCTTAATCTCTTCAATATTGAAGATAAAAGTTTTAGTTCTTAGAAAGGTGATATTTATCCAAGTTGATTCTCAGTAAAACTCAGAAACCTATTTGGTAGAGTTTTCTTACTTCCGGTTAATCGATTTTCTCAATCTGAAATACAATTATATATTTAATGAATTTAAATTTTAATGAAACAGAACCTTAGCGGAAATCTTAACTTTGCAGCTTCTCCAGAAATACCAAAAACATAGAAAAAAAAATAAAAAATCAGCACAGTTTACTTCCGGTTTAATGATTTTGCCCCTAAACATTCTTGTGGGATTATTCCAATGTATGTGTAATAAATGGTGAATGTAGGTTGTGGTGATCTCAGACTAGAGTTTGCCTTTGATACGCTCAAACAAATTAGTTGCTTACATGAACTATGTGTATTGGGTAGTATTAGAGATGTTTGTAAGTGTTCATGTGGTTAGAAAAAAATATCGGAATGGACACTAAGAACTCTGAAGAAATGTCCGCTAGTCCATTTCCTTCCACCGTATAGGGGGATTGGTGAGAGAAGACAAAGAATTCGATTCCCAACGTTGTTAATCCTGCATACTGAGAAAAAATTAGGGTGCCGAAGTTGGTTGCGAAGCTGGAAATGAAGGCCAGAACTATGGTGCGGAGAACTCCGACTGAATTTTCAACTAATCACGCGCTCTCCAGTGGACATCTTCTCTAACAGGCCTCGGGGCATTATCGGTTGTTGTTCCAAAAGCTTGTTTTTAGGTACTTTGATTCTTATATTTATTAATATGAATCAATTAAAATTGTTTGCTTATTTTACCAGTGTAGAATTTCGTGTAACCACCCTTTACATGCGTAGAGCCCGAAGTCTGGTTGGTATCAAATAAGCAGGCCAATTCCGAAAAGTATGTAATTTTGCAAGAAAAGCAATTCGAAGATGTTCCCCATTGGTTGGGAATAGCGAAAGGTGCCTAGCACTTCTTCTCCCTAAAATGTCCCCCATACATATATTCTATAAGATTTATCTGGTCAAACATTTGCTAGCAATCTCCATTTGCTCCTAGAATGGGTGACGACTAAATGCTTGCGGACGTGCTTCATCGTACCTTTGCACTTTGTAAGGGCCAGGATTTTGATACCTCTCCATTTTATAACTGACTTTGACTTAGCCATAATACACTGAATATGTCGCTTCTACAATATCCAACAGTATATGCAGCACATTGTTTCAATTGATCAATTAAACTCGGAATGAGAAAAGCCATCTTGTATACGAGGCCTTTCCATCTGTTGCTAGACGTCTAGAGATTAAATTTGACTCCCATAGCTTTCTTCTTACCAACATCAGTACTCTATATAGTTAAAGCCGTTTCAACTAGATTCCATGCTTTGGGGAACTGTTAAACGACCGTTACACAGTTCTGTAATACGGAAAACATGACGAAAGATTGTCATTTGCTGTGCACATCATTCTCTTTGTAGAATTCCATGGGCCCTTAATCGAGACCAACGTGATTTGTTGCGAGCAACACTTCCAAGAACCTCAGCAGTGTTTCAGATACTGTGCCACTCATCTGCTAAGGCAACAAGTAAACATAAAATTAAGAGACAATGACAAGAAAGAAAGGAGTACTTTTTCTTTGTTGCACACTGTAAATTTAAATTTAGATTGTAAAAGAAAGTCTGTAAAAATATAAGGTGAAAGTGTTGCTCAGTGTTGTCATAAAATTTCTTGATTATAAAAATTTCTTAAGAGTGCATTTAATAGGAACCAAGTGCTAAACCTATTATCTTGGATAATATGAGAGATGACCCTCTCTCTAACAGATTACGAAATTACAAAATCCAATTTTCACCACGAAACAAGACACGCAAAAGACAATTTATCTATTAAATAACACGTTCATTACACTGGGATGAAACACTGGAATTGCTTTTCTGTTGAAACAAAATAAATAAATAATATACCTAGATATTTGCAATTACCTTTTTTTCTCCTGTGAACTTATTTGATGAAAATATAAATATATTTTAAATGTATATACACAAACGATTTTAAGCTGTGATTCTAATATTTATAGTGAAGGTGGCTTGGCACCTTTTACACTCTTCTTGTAATCGTGCCAAATTTGTGATATCGAGTTTTCATCGGAAATACACGTTTTGAGGATCCCTGTGTCCAAAAAGTGGTTTTTAGAAAATGGTCTGTGTGTATGTGCGTATGTGAACAGCATAGCTCAAAAACTAAAATCGTAGAAAGTTGAAACTTGATAATCCGTTTAGGTATCACCATGGGATCCGACAGTGGGTCAGCGGTCAAAATTCCTCAACCGGAAGTACCACTTTACTAGTGTTTTTTTTTTTTATTCTTTTGCAATTTTCTCAAAAATGGCTGCAACCATTTTCTTTAAATTTGTTATATCAACTACAAATACAAAGAGCTACAACTTATGTTTGAAACATTTTTCCACAAAAATTCATTTAAGGGCACTTTCGGGAGAGAGGGTGGGGTTAGGTTTTCATCTAAAGTGCTATTTCAGTTTACTACACAATTCTGTCATCTAAATAATATTAATTAGAATTAAATATATTGTTGAAATTCCGGTTTGTGTATGTATTTTTCAGTTTTCTGGTATTTTCTCGAAAACGGCTCCAACGATTTTCTTTAAAGTAGTTATATGTGTACTATACATATAAAGAGCTACAACTGTTATTTGAAACATTTCTCCTGATAATGTTTATACAATTCTAGCGATTAGAACAAAATTAATTAGAAATAAATAGATGGTCAAAATTCCAAGTTTCAAAAAAATTAGTAAACCGGAAGTGCGCTTTTACTGAACAATTTTCAGTTTTTAAATGTAGTCAAATTCCTCAGTAGAAGAATTAAGATTTAATTAAACCTTTTGTAAAAAGCCCCTAGTTTGTTGAAGTTCGATATAGTGAATATCATATTATTTAAATTTATTTACTTTCTAATACCATCCTCATTTTCACTTATTTTGTGAACAATGTTGGTAATATTTATTTCATACAATAATCTTTTATAGTAACTTCTCCAAAGAGAGTTACTAATAAGATTTAGCTATATCTACTACATATAACTTCTCAGATAATATTATTTTGAATGATTAAATTATGAAAAATTAAGTTTTAATTGGTCAATTTCAGTCAATAGTATAGGCGGAACAATTTATTTTCCACTTTTTAGGCATTAATATTATTATATAGTACATAACAATGAAAAATTAGCGAAGACAAACATTGTTTTGTTTTAATTATTAAATTGCAATTAATTTTGAATGGTTTAATCCATTCAGTCTTTTTATTTATGTTGCAATCTAATTTTTGCCTTAATTATAGGAGATTGTTTATTTTATTTATTTATTTATTTATTTTTTTTATAAAACTTGCAGTTCAAATGAAGGAAAATTAACAGCCTTACAAAAACTAAACGAAATGAAATTCATAATGAAAATTCTAAGATAACAATTTATAAGAGATATGAATGGTTAGCATTATTAACTTATTATGAATTAAAGGTGGAATATATTCTTAGCTATTTGAAAAATTTCAGGGTCATAGCAGTGAGTTTACTATTATAAAATAGGATATTGTAGAGGGGATAATATAAACATTTATAAAACATGTTTATTAATATAGCTGTATTCATTTTTAGTTTTATTATCATAGCTGTTTAGTTTTCTTATTCCTTCCTGGATGCTAAATGAAAGTAAACATTGTATTTGACAAAGATACTAAATTTTTCTTCCTTCCTTCCTTCATCTCGGCTATTCAGCCTTTCGAGGACCATGACATCGGTCCAGGAGACTTGCTCGGTCCTACGTATACCTGGCAGCTTTTTACTTTCTCCTGTTCGGTAATGGTATATTTGTTGTGTGTGTTTGTGAGAGAGAGAGAGAGAATGAAATGTTTCAAATACAAAAAAAAAATCTGGTGTGAAACCCTCACACAACTTTCTCTTACTCCAGTTCTCAAAATTATAATTGACAAATTTTATAGTTTGTGTGCCAAATTTAATGAAAATTCGTCGAAAATTGAAAAAACAGTTTAGTAAAAGCGCACTTCCGGATTACTAATTTTCTAAAACTCGGAATTTTGGCCATCCATTTCATTTCTAAATTATTTTGTTTGGATGATAGAATTGTATAATCAACTATGATAGCATTTAGGAGAAGCTAACCCCTAAAAGTGCCCTTAAATGAATTTTCCCAGAGAAATGTTTTAAATAAAAGATGTAGGTCTTTGCATGTTTAGTTTATATAAGAAGTTTCAAGAAAATCGTCGGATCCATTTTTGAGAAAATCGCGAAAAAATGAAGAAATCATTTAATAAAGTGTTAAAATAAACATTTTTTTCAAACTCGGAATTTCAACAACATATTTAATTCTAATTAACATTATTAAGAAGGCAGAATTGTCTAATAAACTGAAATAGCGCCTTAGATGAAAACCTAACCCCACCCCTCCCCGGAAGTGCCCTTAAATGAATTTCCCGCGGAGAAATGTTTCAAATAAAAGTTGCAGCTCTTTGTATATGTAGTTGATACACCAAGTTTAAAGAATATCGCCGGAGCCATTTTTGAGAAAATCGCAAAAACCAACGTAAAAAAAACAACTTGTAAAATAGTGTTTCCGGTTGAGGAATTTTGACAGATAACATACTGTCTAATCCCATGGTGATACCTAAACGGAACTTTCTACAGTTTTTTATTTTTGAGCTATGCTGTTCACATACACACACACACACACACACAGACCATTTGCTAAAAACCACTTTTTTGGACTCAGGGGACCTCAAAACGGATATTTCCCGTAAAAACTCGATATCCAAAATTTGACACGATTATAATACTTCCTCTTACTAGGAGTAAGAGAAAGTAATTATATGCCCAATATGTTGTAGTCAGTATAAGAAGAAAATTGCGAAAATGTATGAAAAAAAAAAAATCGTTCAGTAAAGCAGCACTTCCTGTTACAGTACTGACGGAAAATTCATAACTAATAATTATCAAGGTTTGAACTTTCTGCGATTATTATTTTTTGATATATTTTGTTTGTACCATACATTAACTTTTCCCTCTTTCTCACACACAACACACGTACACTTACAAACAACCATACAGAGACTGACTAATGCCAACAAACTGTATATCGAAAATTTCACACGCTTGCAATACTTTATCTTGGAAGTCCTTAATGCTTTCCATAAGTGAAAATAAACATACATTATTATATTATGTAAATAGAATGGTAATTAAACTGAGTGATAAGATAATTATAATTGTAGCAATAACAAGACTGTAGAGTGGTGGCACTTTCATACCATTTAAAAGCCTCCTTTATTCTACAAACAATCCTTCCGTATAACCTCCATATATTTTCTTATAACCTGTTACATAAAATGTTTATGGACAATACAACCATTAAAAAGTCTATTATTCGTTTATTTTTTTTGAATTTTAAATATTTTAGATAATAAAATATTAGAGCTGACCAACTTTCTAATATTTTTTTGTTTGTTTGTGTTAATGTAATAATAATTTTTTAGTTAACACCATATTTCTTTTATAATTTCTGTTTAGTTAGTTATACGGAAAGTGAAGTGAAAATTAATGTTCAAAAAATAAAAAAAACCTCAGCTATTATATCTTCAAAATACACATTCCTACGGACTTTCTTTTGCTTGCAATTAATTGCAGTTTGAAAAATTGTTTTTAATAATCGGAATTTTCCACAGTTTTGTTGACCTAACATAAATATAATGGTGCTGAAGTTGTGTTGGTTGGCATTTTTGCTGGTAGGTACTTGAATGTGATTATATTGTAACAGACGACAGTCCTAGATCGAACACCAATAACATTTGAAACGTTTTCGAGAAAGAAAAAAAACAACACTCTAAAGCCTAGATTGTAAATTCGCATTACCTATTAAACGATTTTGCATCCCCTCCCCTGGTCCATTGTGGATCCCCTAAAAAGTAATACTTAAACAGAATATTAAGTTTGAACTTGTTTCTGCGATTTTTCGCTTTACAGTGTAAGACTCTCTCTCATACACTCACTCAGCAGAAAGAGAGAGAAAATCTCGTTAATTTTTTTGTTTTCTTAGTAGGGGACCTGAAAACTGTGTTTTGAAAATGTGACAAGACAAAATATTTTCGCATATGGCAAGCAATAACGAAAATTAAAAAAAACTAGTATTTTATTATTATAGCTTATTTATTATTAAACATAAAATAAATAAAAACAAAATATATTTTTATTTGTATGGTGTTCTAATCCTTAAAAAAGAATTGATTCTGGAGAATAAGTTTTGTGACCTTAATAGAATAATATGGAATGAATAATAAACCATCCCTCTATTTGTGTAAAAGGATTATTGTAAATTGAAATATAAGAACATGTAATAAATGATATAGTAGTAATCTTGTGAACCAATCAAGGTGAGCTATTGAATTTCATACTTTACAATAGTAAGGTTGTTTAACTTTTACTTGTGATTGAAAAGATATTTGATTTTGAATAGATTTGCTTATTAATCTTAATTCTAAAAAGGAATAGCTCATGCACAATATCATATCAGATATATTCATACTTGGATAGAATTACTTAGCAGCACTGAAATAATTTTTTACAATGAAGGTTGAAATCCAAGAATATGTTGACAATTTCGTATAGAAATTAAATTAATTATATGCTCTGAAACTAATTAGTTTCGTAAAATTTTATGATTAAAACTATAACCTTGATTAGGATTATTTAAAAGAAATACAAAAAAAAATCAGGTGTGAAACATTCACACAACTTTCTCTCACTCTAATTAATACAATTTAATCAAGAAATTTTCTTTAACATTGCAACGTTAACAATGTTTATTTAGGATGGTCATAAAAATGCTGTGGGGATTTTAGTAGTATACATGAGTGGCTCTTTGTGGATTTCAGTTTTTTGCTATTTTCTCAAAAACGGTTCCAACGATTTTCTTTTAACTTGGTATATCAAGTAAACATACAATGAGCTACATCTTTTATTTGAAACATTTCTCCGGGAAAATTTATTTTTAGGGGGGCTGGGGGGGTGTTCTGTTTTCTGTGTTATTTCAGTTCAACAATGTGCTATACAATTCTGTCAACTAAATAAAATTAATTAGAATTATATATCTGAGATATTTTCCGTGATAGCCTGCTTCTTTTTGTGGTCATCGACCGGTTTCGGTCGTTCGCAGATCATCAGGATGCGTTTGTTAAACAGTGTGATAACATAGATTTGCACCCAGCAAATTTAGTTTATACACTATGATAACATAGATTTGCACAGAGCAAATTTAGTTTATACACTTCTTTAGTTTATTTAGTTTATACACATGGGGCGGAGAGAGGGTGCCCTTAAGGGGGTTGTCTCTCACCAAAGTTGTGGTGTGCCTTTTGGTTAGGATGAATTCATCGGGATTTTATGTGCAAGCATATGCCGATGATGGTGTTATTTTATTGTTAGAGCGCTGTCTGTCCACCATTTGGGACTTGATGCAAAGCGCCCTTAACATGGTATATTGTTGGACACAGGATAAGGGTCTTTTCATAGTTTCCTAATAAGACCCAGGCAATTCTATTTACTCATAGAAGGAAGATAGTGGTTTTTACACCTCTCAGGTTGTTAGGCACTTCCATACAGGTTAGTAAATCAGTGAAGTTCCTTGGAGTAGTACTCGACAGTAAATTGAACTGGTCGGAACATGTTAAGACACAACATCAAAAGGCGATAATCTCCTTTTGGCAATGTCGAAGAGTTGTAGGTAAGAACTGGGGAATCACTCCCAAGATGATGTTCTGGATTTATTGTATGGTCATTAAACCTAGATTGGTATATGCGGCTTTGGTGTGGTGGCGTCGCATTGAAACACGATCCGCTAGGCAGCTGTTGGAAGAAATCCAACGTTTGGCTTGTCTGGTGACTGGTGCGTTTCGGACTACACCGACCGCATCTATGGAGACTTTGTTAGTGATTCCACCTCTCTTTCAAGAGGTGAAAAACCAGGCAATGAAAGCCTGTTATAGAATTAAACAGGCAGGTTTTTGGCAGGGTATGCGATATGGTCATTCTACCATTTATCGCGAGATGCTTTTAAGGATTCCCATTACAGGTTCTGATAGGATGTTGAAGACTTTTGTCTTTGGTCATTCCTACAGGGTTAGGTTGCCTTCTAGGGAAGATTGGTTAATCCTGGGTCCGTCTGTGATGATTCCTGAGATTATCTCCGATGCTACACGGACGGTTCCAGGATAGTGGTAGGTCTGGGGCTTCCGTCTATTTTGAGACGGAAGACCATTTGGCGGTGCCTCTTGGTGAATGGGCCACCGTTTTCCAGGCTGATGTTTATGCAATTCTTTGTTGTATTTTGGATGAGAGGTGCATAACCTCATTTAAAAGGTGTTTGTATCTGCTCAGACAGCCAGGTGCGTTGAAGGCGCTTAGCTGATGTGTCTTCACTTCCAGATTGGTGTTGGAATGTTCTAAAAGACTGGAAGATCTTTCTTCATTGAAGGATGTGCTTCTGGTCTGGGTTCCAGGTCATATGGAATCTTTGGGAATGAGGAGGTGGATAGGTTTGCCAAATTAGGTGCCTCTCTCCCTTTCATTGGTCCAGAGCCTGCTGTTGGTGTGTCTTCTGGCACATGTTTGTCAGGCTTTCAGACGTGGATGACCTCGCAGCCACTCCTCCTATGGATGAGTGCAGTGGTTGTCCGCAGTCTAAGATGCTCATTGGGGTCCGGACGGAGCTTTGCTCGTAGCGGGATCCGATGACTTTCAACGGACCCCTCCGTCTGGCTGGCTTCCTCACTGGGCATTGTGTTTAAGGAGACATCTCTATACAATGGGACTCATGCCTGACCCCTTTTGTAGAGTTTGTGTGACGGAGGAGGAAACACCCATGCATCTAATGGCGGATTGTTTGGCTGTGGGGAGGTTAGGTTTAGGACCTTCGGCCGGAATAGGATATCGGTAGAGGATCTTAAGCTATGTCCTTTTAAGGTTTTGGTCCGATTTGTTCGGTTTCTGGTGAAACTTAGATGGGTGAAACCTGGGCCTGGACTTTTGTCCAGACCCAGCAGTTGTTAGTCCTTAGGGGTAGCTATATGGGCCCAGGGAGGCTTTGGATAGCGTAGGTTTTTGCCCTTCCCTTCCTTGAATAATAATAATAATAATAAATATACACATATGATATGTTAGCACACTGTTTAACAAACGCATCCTGATGGTGGGCGAACGCCCGAAACCGGTTGATGACCACAAAAAGAAGCTGCCTTTCATGGAAAATATCTCTGATGCTTTCCAGCTCTGCGGAACCAACCACAACAACTATAGAATTATATAAGTTGCCCAAATTCCCAGTTTGAAGAAATTCAGTTGAACGGAAGCGTGATTTTACTGAATAGGTTTTTCAGTTTTTTATGATTTCCTCCATAAAAATGCCGACGTTTTTAAACGCGATTAATAATTGTAAGAATGAAGAAAGTTTGCCATTTCGCAGGAAGAGGAAGTCGTGACCAGATTTTTTTTGTTTTAAATAGTAATATTACATTGCATATATTTTAAATCGATAGAATTGATGTTGCATTTTTTATTATTATTTTTGTGTTAAAATTAAAATTATTAATATATAAATAAATAAATAAATAGCACACTCAATGCAATGAAATATTAGTTCGTCCCTTAAAAATTTTGTTAGTATGTCCGCGAAATTTTAAATTGCGAATTTAGTGGTCCGCAATATCTAAAAAGTTGGCGACCGGTGCTTTAGAGAAGAGCGTAACACTACTGTTCCCACAAACCCCCTCCCAAAAATCATTTTTTCCGGAGAAATTTCTTTTAAATAAAAGTGATAGGTAAATTTATGAATGGTAGATAGCTTTACGAAGTTCGAGGGCGTTTTCGAGAAAAGCACGAAAAAGCACTAAAACAAAAAAATTCAGTAAAGTTTGCATTTCCTGTTTAATGGATTTTGTCCATGTTTGCTATCACCGCATTGGTGATATGCCTAAATGGAATGCCAATTTTGATCTTTCGGCGACTTTTTGTTTATTTGAGATAGTCTATTATCAAACACATACATAGAGGACCTCGAAACATGTTTCCGGCAAAAACTCAATTTCGATTGATTTCGAAAAATCTGGTACGATTTTCTTTTTTCAAAAATTGCATGAAAAAAACTTGAAGAATTTCGTTTTTTGGCAATGATTTTCTTCAAACTTGGAATTTTAGTAAGATATTTAATTTTCATTAACATTATGCACATGGAGGACCCGTCAAATATCGTGAATTGGCTACTCTAAAGGGAATACTGACGTCAGCCCTCCCGTAGAAATTCTGCAAAAATAAACTTTCCCAGAAAAATTTTCAGTTAAAAGTGATGAATCTAAGGTGTATAATAGCCAAGATAAAGTTTAAAGAAAATCGTTAGAGCTATTTTCGAGAAAATCTTAAAAGACTGAAAAAAATTGGTTCTGTGTAAAGTAGTACTTCCGATTGAAGAATTTTGTCAGATAACTTCCTATTGGATTCCATGGTGATATCTAAACGGAATATCAAGTTTGAACTTTCTGCTGCTTTTCTTTGTAGACCTGTCACATTATGCAAAGACATACAAACATACATTTTCTAAAAAAAACACTTTTTCAGACCCGTCAAAACGTATATTTCCGGTTTAATAAAATCGAGTCCGTAAATTGGACACAATTGGAATACTTCCAAATTGCCAACAGTAATATTGCCAGAGATAAAATTTTAAAATACTCTTTACAGATTTAATTAGAAAAAGTATAAAAAATGTATTTCTTGTTTTTACTTTCTCTTACTCCTAGTAACAGGAAGTATTGTAATCGTGTCAAATTTTCGATATTCAGTTTTCACCGGAAATATCCGTTTTGAGGTACCCTGAGTCCAAAAAAGTGGTTTTTAGCAAATGGTCTGTGTGTGTGTGTATATGTATGTGAACTGCATAGCTCAAAAACGTAAAATCGTATCAATGATCAAACTTGATATTCCGTTTAGTTACCACCATGGGATCCGACAGTGGGTTATCTGTCAAAATTCCTCAACCGGAAGTACCACTTTGCTAGTTTTTTTTTTTTTTTTAACGTTTTTGCGATTTTCTCAAAAATGGCTGCTCCGACGATTTTCATCAAATTCGTATATCAACTACACATACAAAAGCTACAACTTTTATTTGAAACATTTCTCCGGGAAAATTCATTTAAGGGCACTTCTGGGGAAGGGGTGGGGTTAGGTTTTCATTTAAAGTGCTATTTCAGTTTATTAAACAGTTTTATCACCTAAATAATATTAATTAGAATTGAAATATGTTGTTGAAATTCCGAGTTCCAAAAAAATCGGATATCCGGAAGTGCGTTTACATTACCTACTTTACTAAATGATTTATTCACTTTTTCGCGATTTTCTCAAAAATGACTCTCGACGATTTTCTTGAAACTTCGTATATAAACTAAACATACAAAGATCTACAACTTTTATTTAAAACATTTCTCTGGGGAAAATTCATTTAAGGGCACTTTTGGAGGGGTTATGTTTTTCTCTAAAGTACTGTTATAATTGATTATACAATTCTATCATCCAAATAAAATTAATCAGAAATAAATAGATGGCCAAAATTCCGAGGTTCAAGAAAGTTAGTAAATCGGAGGTGCGCCCTTACTGGACAGTTTTTTCAGTTTTCGATAAATTTCATTAAAGTTGGTAGACAAACTATAAAATTTGTCAATTATAATTTTGAGAACTGGAGTAAGAGAAAGTTGTGTGAGTGTTTCACACCAAATTTTTTTTACAATATGAATGAATGTCAAAAAATTATGTTTTATTTTATTTTAAATTGAAATATGAATTTATTATTACCAATGAATATATTAATTAAAAAATTATAAATGTTATAGATTGACGATCTACAAATAACAAGTTCAATTACAATAACAATTCTTTTTAGAGCCTCTATAAATATTTCTTCACACAATAACGTATTTCTCGCCACTCTATATAACTGTTCTGGTACTTATCTTATTAAACGGAGGGGGAAAAAAACTACCAGTTTGTTTTGAAATTGTTGACCACTTTACGAAACAATGTTCCTTTTTTTATGTCTTAGACTATTTTTTGACTTGCAGAACTTTTATAATACAGCCGAGTAGATTTTGTAATGTAATAATATTCTCAGTTATCATTTTTGATAGTGTTGGTTATAAATAAAACGCATAACAGGTTTGTTTTTAGTTGGTCACGAAAAAAATTCATAACTGACACAGTATAAAATATATTTCGTAAGTAATAGAAATTAGTTTTAAAGCTTTATATTATTGTTGACAATTTTGTATGTTTGTATGTATATGTAACAAATATTTGTGTGTGCATGTGTGTGTGTGTGTGTGAGAGAGAGAGAGAGAAAACAAAATCTCACAAAACAAAAATCCAACATGATATTCTACTCTGGGATAGATCATACATGAAGATTTAGATTAAAGTCTGCCTCCTCCCCCCAACTTTATCAAAAGTTTACGAGTTTTTAGTCAAAAACTGCTCCAGAGATTTTGATTAATCTTTGTGTTCACTCTGACTTATATACAGGCTTATCGTTTATATTTCAAGCATTTTTACAGGAAAACTGATTTATAAGAAATTCCTGAGGAAGTTGCTATGTTATGGCTTTCCTGTAAAGTATTAATTCAAGTAAAGAGCTTCTTGTAAAATTAAGGGAATTATTAAGGATAGGGAGATCAGATTAGTGGTAGCGCTGAGCTATCATGCTGAACTTAGATTTTCTACTCCTAGGAACCTCTACTGCTCACGGTGGTGGGAAATGTTCTCCGTCCTTAGGCAGCTTCTTCAAGTACCAGACCATCATATCCTATCATGTCCTCTTCTACTATCTTTTTCAATTTTAATTTTATTCTGCCACTTTTCCTCCTTTTATCCGGGGACCGTTTCATCCCTTTTTTGGGGACCCTTGGCCCATTCCAACCTCCTTTCCGTTATGCTCTTAAGAAAGATGTCCTTTTTACATCCATATCCCTTCTTATTTCCGTTTTTCCCATATGCTTTATTATTAAATCATTAAATAAATGTCTAAGATCGACGTCATATTCGTAACCTCTTTCCAACCCTCGAGGGGACTGGGGTGGGGGTAGTCGGTCCAAGGATCAAGCACTCGGAACCCATGGGTAAATTTCCAGGCGGAGATATACGCTATTGGAAGATGTGTACAATTTAACCTCGATAGGTGATATAGGAACCAGGAGATTGTCACCCTTTCCGATAGTCAAGCAGCCATTAGAGCATTGAGTGCATCAATCATCAACTCTAAAATGGTCTGGGAATGCCTAGATAAACTTAATAATCTTAAGGCGGGAGGAACAAAGTTACCCTTTGGTGGGTGCCGGGGCATGTTGGCATTGAAGGGGGGAATGAGATGGCCGACGCCCTGGCCAAGATAGGCGCTACGACTCCGCTCCTAGGGCCGGAACCTTTTTGTGGAGTCAGCGACCAGTTTCTGGTACTCCCTCCCCGGTTTGCGGCAGGCCAAGATCTGCTTGGGAAATTATAACCAACGGATATCGGAGGCCTGCATCGGACTGAGCAAGAACAAGCTCCGCGTTCTTACGGGTTTCCTCACGGGGCATGGCCGACTTAGAGGACACCTGGTGAAGCGGGGTTTGGAAAGTGACAGCTCATGTAGATTCTGTGGGGAGCTGGAGGAAACCCATTACATCTCCTACAGACTGCGAGGCTGCCACTTAGAGAAGATTCAAGAACCTGGGTAGCTACCAGGAGGAGGGGGGATATACCCTCTCTAGAGCCTGTCAGGATACTGGGATTCCTCCTAGAGCCTGTCAGGATACTGGGATTCCTCAGGGATCTCAACCTGATGGAGGTTTTGTAGAACGGATGTTCTGCTGGGACATCTGCTCTGGTGCTGTGGGCAAGCCTGCGGCACCCAGGGGACACAGCACAATAGACCGGAAAAGGTCACAGCGCATTGGCCCCCTTCAAAAAAAAACACCTCTTTCCAAGATCTGCATCATGGAAAGTATGTGGTCTAAAGGAAGCGACCAGGCCTGTAGTCGCACTGCTATTGTTTCAAATTTATTTAGAATATTTTTTCGAAATAATTGATTTTATGGGGGGGGGGTGGAGACCTTGGGCTCGGTGAGTTCATAAAACTTTCAAATTTAAAGAAAATTTGTCAATTACAATAGCAGGAACAGAAATTCGTGAACATGTTCCTTGTTCCATATTTGTTTAAGGAACGTGTACGCGAATTATTAGAGAGAATAGCAAGAAGTAAATAATTCTAAAAGAAGTTTTTTTGTAAGCAAAATTTTGTAATAATCATTTCATTACTGATAAATAAATAATGAATGATAGAGTTATCATTTATTAAAACATAAAGTAGTGAGAGACATTATTTATTCAAATTTCAATTATCTAAATTTATATTAAAACTTTGCCATATTTTATTGAGAATTATCTTATTTCTAATTGAATTTTATATAATTTCAACATTCAAGATTCAAGATGCAAAATTCGAGTTCATATTATAATTAAGAATAATGCTATTAAATTTATTTAAAAGAATATTGACAAAATCTTTATTTACCCAAATCTCTGTGGCTAAGTCATTCTTAAAGAATCTTCAGTGAGGCAATTCCATACTTATGGCTCGTTCACACCTGTAAGCAATAAAAAAAAAATCCAAGCCTATTTGATATTTACCTTACCGACCTTGTACACTCTTACTTTTTGACCCATGAACCCTTCTCTCTCATCCTAAAAATCTCTTTTTATTAACATACTTCCTTTCACGTGTTCTTATGAAATTATAATCGTTTTTGAATTATGGCATTTTAATGATATGGTTTTTGAGTAGACGTATTATACGTATACCAGTTCAGAAACGACGGTTCCTGTAATATTTTTTATATTTATTTCCAAATCGCTGACATTTACTTTTTGATGACAATATGTTAACATTGATATACCATTTGTACGTTTCATCTATTGTGTAATAATAGGAGAGTCATGGTGGGTGATTAGGTACTTTAGAAACTAATCGCTGTAATTTAAAAATGCTGCTGACAAATATAAAACCTACCCTATGGCGCAACAGCCCAAGAAGGGCCAAGGCTTGCCAGACAGCCATTTGAATAGGGGGGCGTGTGGTAAGTCTGCCGTAGTTCCCACGCCGTTTAGTTCCGGTCTTCGCTATCTAGGGCGCTACTAACTGTAGTTTCCTACTTTTCATCACTATACTGGGTCAACACCGACTTTACCCTCACGGGGTAAAGATTCTCGCACTTCTTTAAAATTCTCGCACAAAAGGCGTGTGCGCTAGCCTCTAGACCAACGCGTGAGGACTGACAAATATAAAGCCGAATATAAACAAACGGATAGCGGTGAACCCGCTATTTTATTTAACACCAAATACATTTTAATAACATTAGAATTATTTCTAATGTTATTCGTGATTTTGATGTTAATATTATACTTTGTTATCGTAATTCCATCGTAATGCAAATATTGATAAATAATTTTAAGCTTCAACCAACCTATCTTGTTTGGAAAATATATTCTTACTATGTTTCACGATAGAGGTAGAAATATGGATACATAAAATAATGCAAATTTTGCACTGCATCTTTCTGGTGGTTCAATTAAGAATCTAGATTTTTCAGGGAGCGCTGAATATTTTACTGTCTCTCTTACTCCTAGTAATCCTATCAGATTGTAATCATGTCAAATTTGTTATCGAGTTTTCCACCAGAAATACACGTTTTGAGGTCCCCTGAGTCCAAAAAAGATGGTTTTAGAAAATTACACGTGTATTATGTATGTATGTGTGTGTGTGTGTGTGTGTGTGTGTACGTGTACTATGTGTGTATGTATGTAAACAGCATAGCTCAAAAACGAAAAGTCGCAGAAAGTTCAAATTTGACATTCCGTTTATGTATCACCATGGTATCGGACAGTAAGTTATCTGTCAAAATTCCTCGACCGGAAGTACCACTTTACAGAATGGTTGAATGGTTTTTTTTCCTTTTTTTTGCGATTTTCTCAAAAATGGTTCCAAAGAGGTTCTTTAAACTTAATATGTCAACTATACATACAAAGAGCTACAACTTATATTTGAAATATTTCTCTGGAAAAATTCGTGCAAGGGCACTTTTGGGGGAGAGATGGGTTTAGTTTTTTCTCCACAGTGCTATTTCAGTTTATTATACAATTCTATCACCTAAATAAAATTAATTATAATTAAATATGTTGTTGAAATTCCGAGTTTAAAGAAAATCGGTTGATCGGAAGTGCTCTTTTACGGAAATAATAAAGAGCTACAACTTTTATTTGAAACATTTTTCCGGGCAAAGTCATATCAGGAGGCTTTTGGAAAGGGGAGGAGGGTTATGTTTCCACTGATTATACAATTCTACTATCTAAACATAATTAATTAGAAATAAATAGATTGCCAAAATTACGTGTTTCAAAAAAAATTAGTAAACCGGAAGCGCGTTTTTACTGAACAGTTTTTTTTCAATTTTCTTGATTTTCTTCATAAAAACACCGACGAATTTCAATTAAATTGGTATACTAACTATAAAATTTGTTAATTACAATATTTTGTAAACTGTAGTAAGAGAAAGTTGTGTGAGTGTTTCACAACAGATTTTATTATGTGTGGGTGGTATAGGCCCTTTTTAGAAATCACTGATCTAACCTATTCAGCATTATTTAAAATTTTCATTTAAAACACTTTCCCAGAATTTCCGAGTAATTGTTTTTTTTATTTTATAACACTAAAACCTGGGTAACACTTTACGTGAATATAGAAGTCAATTAAGCAAGAAAAATTAGATTCAATTGATGCTGGGCTGGAGATAAATGCCATCTCCGATACTATGACCTTCATAAACGCCCGAAGCTTCCTTGTAATCTAGGAAATCAACAATTATACATTATTTTTCATGCTTTCTTAATTAACTTTTCACTTGTTATAAAGTTCATTATTAATGCTTTGAGGGATTGAAAAGACAATTACTTCAGCAAAGACAACCTACCAAATGTTTTGAAGCTTCATTTGCTATAAAGGGATTTATTCATATCTTCCTTTCAACTCCTGAAAAAAAATGTTCCAAATAAGGAATTTAAAGTTCTTAAATTGTAAAATAAATATACTGAGTATTCGGAAAAAAAAAGTAACAATTTCCATTAAATTAATCAAATCATCGAAAGCCCCCCTCTTTCTCTATCAGTCGTTACTTTAGGTTATTAGCAGTTATGTATAAATGATTATTACCTTGTAATCAGAGGTGAAAAGAACAAATTATATGGTTCATTTTTAATAAGATATTAACAAGGAAACTGAGAGAATATCCCCGACTTTAAATAATATGTTGGCGCCACATTTTAAGATAAATGTCGGGATCGGTTTATTAGAAGCTTGGTTAAATTTAATCTCCCTAGCTTGTTATTTAGATTTTTAATAATAATGGCTTGTAAATATGTTTCAAGTATATTTGGTTGATGAGACGCTGGCCTTAATAGTTTTTAAATTAAAAATGATTATATTTTTTCAAATTTTTTATACTGATTAGAATTAAATTCAATTCAAACCTATGGTGGATGTAAACTACCCCTGAACCTAAATTCTATTTTAAATAACCACAAGACATACACAGAACTCTATAACTTCATAAGAAAACATGATATAGATCTGTAAATAAACCTACTCTATATATATATATATATGTATATGTAGGTGGAGATAAATGCCTTCTCCGATACTATGATCTTTATAAACGCCCGAAGCTTCCTTGTAATCTAGGAAATCAACAATTATACATTATTTTTCATGCTTTCTTAATTAACTTTTCACTTGTTATAAAGTTCATTATTATTGGATATATATAGTCACAAACAAACAATAGACACAATATAAATGTAACTGATAAATAATCAATGTCCACATTTAAAGAGTTAATAATTTGTCGATCTGCAAAGTACAGGAAGCAAAAAAAAAACGTGTGGTGCAACAGCCCGTGAAGGACCAAGGCTAGCCAGACGGCGGATTTTTATTAGGAGGCTTGTGGTAAGCATGCCGTTGTTTCCTCGCCTTTTAGTCCTGACCTTCGCTATCTAGATGCGCTCAAAAATAGCATTCCACTTTGTCTCTCGATGCTATGTCAACACACCGACTTTACCCTCACGGGAATCGAACCTTGAACGCTCGCACCAAAGGCGAGTGCGCTAGCCATTACACCAACACGTCAGGTCCTAATAAGAAGTACTTTTTAATATAAATATATCATAGTTTTATGGGTGCATGTTTAAATCTATAATACTAGAAATTATGGTTCATTTATCCCGTGAATGAAATAATTTTATATTAAAATTTAGCAATTATAACATAAAATGGGATTTCAGGATAACTTAAGTAATATAGGAAAAATATAAATAAACAAACAAACGTTAACAAGTTTAATTTAATAATTAGAATTAATATAGATTATGCCGCCATTAAAATCTGAACACTCCATAATTATCACAAAGAGCATTCCTTTTTGAAAAAAACATAAAAACAAAACAAATCAAAATGAAACAAATTTCTTTCCTTAAAGTGTTGGAAGAATTCTAGACCCTGCAGGTCAAGACTGCAATTTTTTTTTTTTTACATTGCAATGGACAAACTGACATTATTACTGTAATTACTTTGCACAAATAGAATGCTAAGAATTGTTTAATGAGACTTTTTAAAAAGCAACAATGTATATAATTTTTTATATTAATTTAAAAATAATTGTAAAAAAGAAAGTAAAGTACAGAAACAATAGTTTCACTTTAAATAACAATGTTAAAACCTTTTTATTTATTTACAAGTCAGGAGGACAGAATCTACAGACTACCAGCATCATTTCTTTTACATTAACAATATTACCTAGCAGTTGTTCTCCTTGGACTCTTCTTCTTCTCAACTTGGCCTCAATGCAAGTCTGCATCACAGGCTTGTTTAAAGTTATGTAATAACAAGTCCCCTAAAAAAAAGTGAATACAAAATTATCTCATGTATGACATATTTCTGTACAGTTGGACTTCATAAATTTATTTTAATTGGATTTAAAGAAAGATAATTTTTAATAAGCTATTTGATCAACCAATTTGTAGATAAAGAAAAGTCTAATGGGAGAAATATTTTTAAAGTTAATAATAATAAATAATAATAATAATAATCGGAGATATATCTAAATGGTTTTTTGGCTAGAAGGGATTAGTTCAATTGGTAACACGCTGGATATCCATGCGAAGATTTTGATTCGATTCCAAGCCACTGCTTGGAAGAGAAAATTTCTAGCTCATTATCCGGTGTTGGGCAATGTTGTTTGTAACACTGCTCGGAGGCCAGCAATAAAATGACCAACAATACAATGTAGGTATCACCATGGGATCTGACAGTAGGTCAGTGGTCAAAATTCCTCAACCGGAAATACCACTTTACTACATAGTTTTTTTCACATTTTTTCAATTTTTTCCAAAATGGCTGCAACGATTTTCTTTAAATTTGGCATATCAACTACACATACAAAGATCTACAATTTTTATTTAAAACGTTTTTCCGGGAAAATGCATTTGAGGGCACTTTTGGGGTAGGGGGCCACATTAATAGTTGTTTTTTTTTTTACGTTTTTGCGTTTCTTTCAAAAATAGCTCCGACGATTTTCTTTAAACTTGGTATATCAACTACACACATACAAAGAGCTACAACTTTTATTTGAAATATTTCTCCGGGAAAAATTCATTTCAGGGCACTTCTGTGGGAGGGTGGGGTTAAGTTTTCATCTTAACTGCTATTTCAGTTTATTAGACAATTCTGTCATCTAAAAAAATGTTAATTAGAGTTAAATGTGTTATTAAAATTCCGAGTTTGAAAAAATCGGATAACCGGAAGTGCGTTTACTTTATACTTTACTGAATGACTTTTTCACTTTTTCGCAATTTTTTCAAAAATGGTTCCAAAGAGATTCTTTAAAATTGATATGTCAACTATACATACAAAGAGATACAACTTATATTTGAAACATTTCTCTGGAAAAATTGGTGCAAGGGCACTTTTGGGGGAGAGATGGGTTTAGTTTATTCTCCACAGTGCTATTCCAGTTTATTATACAATTCTATCAGCTAAATAATATTAATTAGAATTAAATATGTTGTTGAAATTACGAGTTTGAAAAAAATCGGATGACCGGGGAAGTGCATTTGTTCTGAATTGTATTTTTCAGTTTTCTGGTATTTTCAAGAAAACGGTTCCAACGATTTTCTTTAAACTACGAATGTGAACTACAACTTTTATTTGAAACATTTCTCCTAGTGAAGTCATTTAAAGGGGCTTTTGGGGCAGCGATGGGGTAATGTTTTTATTCTAATGTGCTATCATAGTTGATTATACAATTCTACCATCCAAACAAAATTAATTAGAAATAAATAGATGTCCAAAATTCCAAGTTTTAAGAAAATTAGTAAGCTGGAAGTGCGCTTTTCTGAACATTTGATTCAGTTTTCGACGAACTCCAAGGAATTTCATTTGATTTTGGAACACAAACCATAAAATTGTCAATTAGGTACAATTTTGAAAACTGGAGTAAGAGAAAGTTGTGTGAATGTTTCACTCGAATGGGCAGCTAAACATTTATTATTAATCCCATTGAAATTGGAGGATAAAAGCCTCTGTGCCTGTTCTGTATTCTGTTTAAAAATAAGAAGTGAGTTTATGACCAATTACTAGTTTATGACTAATACTATATCAGATAAATTACTAAGTTCTTTTTCAACTTAATATGATTTGGTTTGCTTGCCCTTGACAAGAAGAAATCTTAAAAAATAATTTTTACATAATATGAAAAACCCAGAATTTCTTAATATGCCAAGAAGTGTCTTCACTTCTTGTTTAACCCTATAAGTATTATATATTTTGTCACTCTTCTCAGTCTGCCGTCCCAGGAACACATATATGTTATCCTCCTCACCAGGTCCATCTTAGGATTTTCAAAAATAAAAAAAAAATCGTACAATAAATTTAAAACAGTTGTTGATGGGGGGGTGGGGTGGAGGATGATGGAGAACGTAATTTGTACATACATATATATGTATCTTAATGTATGTATAGATATGTTTTGACGACGATCAGGGGAAATCTAAGACGTCACAGCAAAACATTATTATCTTCTTTCTTTTTTTGTTGTTGTTGTTGTTGTAGTTGTAGTTATTTTACGCTCTATAATCTATGCGTAATTTTCACTTGTATTAGAAAGTGAATTCACTAAACAATGCTTTATTTGCGAGAAAATAAGTACGACAATATTTCTAATTTCTCTAATTGCTGTAAGAGAAACTTTGTTTTGAGGTAACCTGGAATATGAATCAAATTTTTTTTAGAAACCAATCTTTATAAGTGATTATGTGTATATATGCATGGTGGTGGTGTTGGTGTGGGGGTTATGCTGAGCGACTGAGAGAAGAATGAATATCTCAAAAATAAAAAAATTGCAAAACTTTCGAACTTGATTTTCAGTTTAGACTCTACTGAAAAATTGGACTTTACTGAATATTTTGTCCATTTTTTGCTGATTTTTCTCGTAAACAGCTTTAACGATTTTCTGCAAATTTAGTTTTCTACTATCTAATACTTAATAGTCCTATCACTTTTATTTCCTTTTTTTTTTTCGGTAAAGTGTCTTATTTGAGAGTTTTGGGTTGTTTTATTCAAGTTTCCTTCTAAAGTATTTGTCCTCACGCGTTGGTCTAGTGGCTAGCGCACTCGCCTTTCGTGCGCGAATTCAGAGTTCGATTCCCGTGAGGGCAAAGTCGATGTTGACCCAGCATCGTGATAAAAAGAGGGAAGCTACAATTAGTAGCGCCCTAGGTAGCGAAGGCTGGACTAAACAGCGTGAGAAGTGCGGCGTGCCACCCCACAGCCCCCCCTATTCAAATCGCCGTCTGGCAAGCCCTGGCCTTTCATGAGCTGTTGCACCATAGGGTTTAGGGATTTTTTTCTAAACTGCTTTTTCCATATATCATTACGTATTAATAATATATTAAACAAAGGACAATTAATACCAGGTCTGAAGAAAATACGTCATCCGGAAAGTGAATACTGATTGTTTTTTCAGTTTTCGCGATTTTATTGAAAAAGAATATAAAGATTTTCTTGAAACTTTGTGTATGAACAGTAACATCATTTGTTGAGAGTTAAGGATAATTTAGTAAAAATTTCCTCTCAATTAATTGCACTAGGGGTTCGCTTTTGAGCTTGGCCCGTATTGTAGTGTTGCGTAACCGGTCTCTCTTCGTTTTGCCTTCTACTTTCCTTAAAAACCTCATTTCTAGAGCTTGGAGGCGACTTCGATCCGATTGCAAACTGCCATTTTCGTGCCTTTGGCCACTTCTCTCTTACTCAAAAATTTTTTATTTATAGCGGAGAACATCTTCCCCGCAGCGGCCACCCTTGCGTTGATTTCCTCCTTTAGTCTCCCGCTCCCACTTATTTCCAGCCTTAAATACTTAAAACAAGGAACCTGCTCTATTCTTTGCCCCTTGATGGAGATGTTCGTATGTATCTCTGTCCTGGATACCACCATCACTTGGTCTTAGAAGTATTTACAATCATATTCATTTTGCCTAGCTATTTGGTTTATATATTTAAAGTTTCTTGCAACTTTTCTTCGCTATCTGCTATTAACACTAGGTCATCTGCAAATTCGAAGACAGAGAAGGCAGTTGACTATAACTTCCAGTGTCCAAATTGTGTCACTTTGGTTCTCCTCTTGCATTCCTTAATTACGTCATCCATAAGAACGATAAAGTATAGAGGGCTCCCTATGTCCGCCTGCCTAACACCTACTGCATAAGGAACTCGGATGATTTTAGGTTGGAAGTTCTAATATAATTCCTGCATTTGATATAAAATGATTTTATCCTCTCAAAGAGCCTCATTCACTTCCTTATTTCTGAGTGGTGCCCATAGCATATCCCGGTACCCTGCCAAATGCCTTTTCCAGGTCAATAAAGCGCAGGTCAAGTAATTGAGAGGGGGCAGCTAAGATGGTATGGCCACATAAGTAGAATGGAGGATATCCGGTTACCCAAAAAAGCCATGGAGACGCGAATGACCGGAAAACGACCCCGAGGAAGAAGAAGAATTACTTGGGAGGATAATCTCCAAAGTATTCTAAAAAAGAAGGGGATTGAGTGGTCTGAAGCCAAGAGAATAGCCAGGGATAGAGAGAGATGGAGATCCTTGTGTAAAACCTCTACACCGGATGGTAGAAGAGGTCTCGAATAAGTAAGTAAGTAGTAAAAATTTCGACTTACAAGCTAAAAAATTTTGTCATTCGAAAATGTGAAATTGGCATCACAGAAAGAGAAAGATGTGTGAATGTTTGTCCACACCAGACTTTTAAACCATGTAACATAATTTAAGGTGACTGCTTGCAAAAAAGGTTATTTTTAATATAGTACATGGTTCATTCTGTTACTAATAACAATCTTGATGAACTAATTTTTACTATTTCGCCATACAAATTTTTCCAAACAATTTCTTAATAGTTAATTTGTCTGAACCAAACTAAACTTTTTATCACAACATTTTTTAAAAATAAATAAAAAAAGAAAAAGAAAGAAAGAAATGAAAATAATAAGAATTATTAAATCCTTTCTCTGATAGAGAAATAGTAGTAGAGAAGTGGTGGTTGCTTTCTCCTTGTCCGTCCTCTGTTATAGCGTGTGAATGTTGTGGTAACCAGTATCTAGTTTGTGCCTTAAGAGTTTGTTATTGAGTGATCTAACATGGAAACTGCAGCTGCATATTACAACTTCTATATCGTTACCGCTTTACTCTACACCACAGCCAATGGATTCTGTAAATTCATTCATACTTTTTAATAAATTGCTTTTTGAATTTGCTATTTAGTATTACAAAATTAGATGGATAAATATGGCCAAACAAATTATCCTTGACTTTTTTTTTATAATGATAAAAAAATAACATTTTTAAATAACATTGAAATAATATAATAAAGGTTATAGTTATTCATTTTATGAGTTCTTATCTTAAAAATAAATATTGCATCTTTTCTTTACATTTCTAGCATTATATGTAATTATTATTTTCAAAGAGAATCAACAGTCTAAGGATATAACGCCACGAAGGGATAATAAAACTAATATAATTATTTCTAAAATAATATTTTAGTTGTTTCAAAACACTTATCTATCATTAAAGTGTTTTTTTTCAATTCACTCGCGTTTAATTGAACTCGTTAATTTGTAAGCAATTAAATCATCCGAAACTGAAATTGGCTAATTATGTGAAAAGAATCTGATTTAATCTACTTAAACTCTGTAGATAGCTTTTACATAAACTTCATGGAAATTAAAGAAAAATAATTAATATAACTTTTCCATTGCTTCAATTGAAATAAAAATAAATAAAAATTTGTTTATGCCAATCATTGTGAAGTTTAACTAGTATAATTAATAAATTTCATTTTTATTACTTACTAGCAAATCTTATTATTAACTCTAATAACTCTAATTATTGTTGTAAGAGTAGCCAATATTTTCTTGGCATATTTTATAAACTTAATTTCCACAAAATTAGATTATTATACTTTGAAAAGAATAATATTTTCTCTAAAATAAGTTTGGAAGGATTTGGATTTATTTCAGTTTTTTTTTTCTGTTTATTTTTATATATATATATAGAAAAAAATAAATTCTTCTTTAAATGGATAAAAAGTATTATATAATAAACACTTGACTGAATAAATATGGCCTTAATGGGTGAAATGCAATAACGGCATTCCGCGCGTTTGGTGGCGAACCGGTCCGTAACGTCTTAGTTTGCTCCGGCTGGTATATATATATATATAATGTGAATATGTCGAACGGTTTCTTCACCACAAACATTTATTTTTGTGAATTTTACTCAATATCTAGCTGTTCCTTTTTTTTTTTTTACTTTTACAATTAGTATATCGTTTTATGGCTAATTAATTTTTCTGTTAATGTTGTAATAGGAAATATTGTAAGCGGCGTGTCGGAATTTCGACATTGAGTTGTCATATACATATATGTTTTTTGGGTTTCTTGACTATATAAAAATGTTATTAGCGATTGGTCGGTGGCTTCCTGTATGAACAAAAAAAAACAAAAAAAAAACGGAACTTTATAATTTCTGATATTATTTTAGGATCTTATACGAAGTTTCAATCAGAATCTGTTAACAAGAAATGAGACTTTACTGAAAGGTTTTCAGTCACATAAAAAGAATAAGCCACATAGTAATTTTTTATTCATAAAAGACATTTATTGCAACAATCTATTTTTAATACAAATTCGCTAGTTAAATACTCACTAATTCTTGATTTGGATTGATGTAAAAAATAAAAATAATACAAAATGAAAAAGAACGAAAAAATTATTTTTTTTTTTTTCCAAAATATTGATAACTTTTTTAATTTTTTTCACCCCTTAGTACTTTGGTACTGCCTCCTTGGGCAATATTAAGAGAGCACTGATGCGGTGGGCATCGATACAATCAAGTTTTGAATGGCCTCTTGTCGAATGACATCCCTTTTTTCTTGCAGAGCAATGCGGAGTTGTTGCAGAGTAGTTGGAGGCTGGTCACAAGCTCTAACACGCCTCTTGAGCATGTTCTATAGGATTTAAGTTCAGAGAACGTGCAAGCCAATCCATCACATTTATACCGGCTCTCTCCAAGAAGCAGGTGACAACGCCAGTTGTGTATGGTCTGGCAATACCATGAAACTGCCCGCGATAGAAAGAACAGACGGTACAACATCCTAGCAGCACGATCATTGCACCATTTTCAATAACTCGGTGCAGGCCTCCAAACTTATCCCACCTCAAACCAATTGATTGTCGTTGAAAAGGAGCACTTGCGCTAGCCTTTTGAATGAAGCGCTTCCCCCGGCCTTCTCCACACACGAATTCAACCGCCCGAAGTATACAGACTAAATCGCGACTGTCTGTTGCTGAACAGTCCAATGATTCCTGGTTAGTACTGGCCCCCTCATGCTAGTCTCCTAGCCATCACATCGACTTCTAGTAGTTATCTTCAAACACGGTTCAGCGCTCACGGTGACTCCCTAGAACTTGTATTAAGTTATCCCTGTACTGTGTAACTGTAAGAAACCGATTGCGTACAACTGAGAGCGAAAGAAATCGGTCATGCCGCCATCTGTTGTGACCCTTTTATGATCACTTTCGGGTCTCCGACCGTATTCTCTAGTTTCCTTAAAAAGTAGGATTGCTTAATGAACCGCAGAATGTGCAGACATAAATGTTCTGCCACATATCGTACGCTAATGTCTTTCCTCCGCAAGAACACAGCTCTGACGGCATCCTCAATAGAAATGACCATTTTTTTTTTTTGTTAATAAAGTTAAAGAAATAAAGTAATTCAACAATAAATTTAAAAATAATGTGGAATTAAAAAAAAAATCATTACTTACGATGTCTGTCCCAGGCCAGAAAACCGCACTAAATGAATTTCTACTGTTTCAAATATTTATACTCAAGAAAGTTAGGAGTTTTTGTGATTAAAGTATTATAAATAACATTTATATTATTTATAAACATAAATACACCAAAGCTAGTACAAACTACGGAATTATTGTGTTTTTATATAGAAAAATGTAATTGTGTCATTTTCTTGGTGGCTATATATACTTATATATATGTACGTATATAAAGTATTTTTTGCAATTTTCTCATTTCCGATATTCTTTAAACTCGGCATATTTATAGGCTTATCAATTATTTGAATTGAAAAGAGATCTAGGGGTTTTGCAACCTTATGCTTTCTTCTAAAGTGTCACAATAGTACAATCTACCATCTTTACAATATTACGGTCCATTATGAGTGCTAACATTCCAAAACTTAAGAAATTAGATCAGCGATTTCACCAAATAGGTCTGAATTTTTTTGGAATGAACGGTTTTCTTTAAAATTCAAATGTTAAGCACGTAATTTAAGCCAAAACATCTCTTGTTTATTTTAGAGTGCTTCTGTGAGATCTATGACGTAACTGTAAATTCAAGCTTCGCTTTGTAATGGTTAAGAAGCGCTGCCATTACTGCTCTACAATGTAACCTATATATTTGAATGGACAAATAAACTATGATTCACCATTATCCTATGTTTAGGTATGCTG
This sequence comes from Triatoma infestans, assembly GCA_011037195.1. Lineage (NCBI taxonomy): Eukaryota > Metazoa > Arthropoda > Insecta > Hemiptera > Reduviidae > Triatoma > Triatoma infestans. The sequence continues at coordinate 56,175 of JAAEAF010002616.1, read as the reverse complement.
ACGAATGGCAAACGAAATATATAAGAATAACTTTCAATTTTCATCCTCTTATGGACTCCAGATCAAACTATTACTTCAAAATGTTGTCATCTAATGTTATTCTAATCTTGAAAGAATCTTGTTCTCATCTAGAATTTGATTTTGAAAATGAGCACACGTTTTTGTTAACCCCTTAAAATTCAAATCACCATAGCTATCAATGATACAAAGAAAAACTAATATCCAAAGATTTGAATCGTCAGAGACCCAATTGTATTCAAATAATACAATGTATCCCACATTCACACACACACTTTATGAATCAATCTGACCTTGATTTTAAATAAATTTCGATTACCTACGGGTTACTTTTGTTTTATTTAAAAAATAATATTAGTCAAGTTTGTAACAATGAGCGACCACAACCTTGCCTAAGAAGGTAAGCAAGTAAACTGTTTTTGACATTTCCAATATGTACCCAGACATTAGGGCGTGGACTTGTTTGGGTACTTTGTCTAATATTTAAGATCTTGTTAATCTGTTTCACTGTTTTAATTAAATTAATTTTTAATATATTCTCAAAATAAAGCTACTTAAACTATTTGAATATATAAGGAATAAATTAAGTTAGTTTTCTAAATAAATGAATACCTTTGATCATGTTGAGAGATCCTTCTAGGTTGGTTGGTCTATTCATAAGATATCCAAGGTTTTACCTAACATAACTTCAACTTGTATACAAAAAAAAAAAACTCACAATATCAAAGAAAATTTATGAAAAGATTTGTATTTTTTTTTTACACTTTTTACAAAAATACATAAGTTATTGTTTGATGAATTGATTTTGTACTCGTAGTAATGTTGGAAATTTGTCTTTAACATTCCCAAGGTCCTAAACTTTCTTTTTTCTTTCTCGTTTCTTTTTGTGTGTCAACAGTATTTGTTAATGTTATGTGTATAACCTTCAGATTTGTAATAATATGAATATAGATCATAACCTTTTGGTTTTTCACACACGATCCTTAAAAAAAAAAAACTTTTTTATTTTCAAGAGAAATAAACATTTTCTTTGCCAAATTACGCAAGTGAATAGTATCAACAATAAATATACGATCTATTTTAATTGGTTTGATTTGATTGATCTAATCAATTGGTCAGAATGAAATGTTACAGAATTAGAAACAGAATATAATTAGAAAAAAAAATAAAAAAATTGAAATATAGTTTGAATAATCTCTTTTTAATAAAGTCTTTTAATAATGTTGATTTCACTTTGTAAATTTTGTAAAATTTCCACCACTGAACAGTAAGCTTATAATCTCTCATTAATCATTTGAGTTTATTAGATGATAGTCTGATATCTAACTTTCACAGAATGCTTCTTTAGGCTTCTATAATTTGCTAAGGGCGTTTCAATTAAAACCATTATTTAAATATATCTGTTTCTATTTCTGAATCTTATTTATGCTTGAAAAAAAAAACTAATTTTTCTGAAAAGTAGATCATTAGAGTTTATAGTAAGAGAATTCTATTTCTTGTAGGCAGCCGTCGTAATAAATAGTGCTGTGCTAAAAGTGTATCGCGGTATTAGTTTCACGGACATAGAATAATAAGTGAAATCTAAATGTAAGAAGCAAACACAGAAATCTGTAAGAAGAAAAGGGGCTACAATACTTTAGTCATGAATGAATCCAGACAAAAATTTGTCAAGAATGAATTCGGGATGTCTTGGCCATATTGCTTACTATACAAAAGAGAATTTCGGAAAGACTAAAGACAAGTAAATAATTAATTGTTATTTGGAGAGGATTTGAATACGATAATTGTGTTATTAGTAAAATATGTTGGATATCCGGCTCTGTTCGCGCCATTTGATCGTTGTATTGCAGTCTGAAAATATTAGACCTACAAGACGTACTATATATTAATGTAGTATGTTATACACATTGGACAGATTTGCTATCATTATCTTAAATTTACTGATAGACCACTTTAGAATGAAATAACTGGGATCTTTGCTTCTTTTTTTAAATTTAATTTCTTATTGTAATAGAGTTATACAAAATGTATTCTACCTGTAATGTGGTTGTCTGTAGTGTGTAGTTGTGCATGACACAGAGGAAGATATTACACATCCAGTGATGGTCCTGGATTTTTTTTGTCTTAAATACATAATTTTGGTAGAGACGTGCTCTTTACTATGTAGTCATGGAAATCAAACAAATCAAGATTTACATTCATTAAGTTAGTAATTTCGAAAAACTGATTTCCCACAGATTTTAATTTATCACAAGTGGCTATCTTCTTGTGAGATGACCTATTAAGGAAATCTTTCCCCAAAAATAGGTTTAAGCATTGTTAAAACTACTTTGTTGTTAAAACAGTGTTTATTTATATTTGTTTGTTATTTTCTCCCCACTTATTATTTGTTGACTCATACTTTTATGTAAATGATAATCTGTATAATCTTGATACTCCAAAGTTTTTTTTTAACAAATTCTTATAATAAAATTTTGGACTCTCCAAGCAGATTGGAATAGTATTCAACTTTTACTTAGATATGATGAGATTGTACTGATAAGAGAACTAGGACTTACTAGTGATCTAATTTCAAAGTTAACATGTGCTCCACAATTCTATTTTTTTTTTTTTTAGGCGCGTCAACATCTATGGCCGCCGGCGTCCCAAGCTTTTTTAGTGCAGGCAGTTTTCTTTTTCTTACATAAAAGACCAGAGTGAGCCTTAGCGGCTTGTACGGCGAGCAAATCTAATTATAGCGCTGTCTGTTAACTCAGAACTGGGGCCATTGAGTTGATTGCGCCTCCACTGAGCTAATTCCGCCCCTTACTCCAAATTATTATCTAGTATTTTCGATTAGAGAATCCTAAAGAAAAAGGATTAAAAGCTAATGGGAAGGCAAAGAGGCGTTGCCGCTTCTAAAATAGTAGAATAAGAGGATGATACACAAGTGATAAAAGTGGAAGCTCAGAACGAATGGCATGTTGTTGAGAGAGTGAAGCCTATCTCGGACTAAAGATTTATATTTCTCGGTTCGTGTAACAACTAGTAAGTGTTGTTTGTAACAAAACTCTCTTCTACTAGTTAATTGTTATGATTGCCATTACATTATTACTTTCTCTTACTACTAAAGATGGAAGTTATTTGATGTTTAAACTCTTAAGGTTTTACAGAGATTATTATAGAGTTATTTTTTACAGAGTATTTTACAGAAATAATTTAGATTAATATAATTATATTAATTATATAAACACCTTTTTAATAATTAGTTTTTTTGATACTTAAAACATTATAAATAATTTCACCTTACAATAATCATCTGGAAATAATATTCCAGTTATCAAGGAGCCCTATTGAATTCCACATTCATGGACCATATATACTAAGAATGTCAAATGCACATACTTGTATGTCTGGGTAAAATTTTGCAATAAGCGACCTACTTTAATATCTGCTGAACATATCCTGTCGAACAAACCGGACAGGTATTTAAAAAAAAAAAAAAATCAGGTGTGTCCAATTTATCTAGTACTTTTACAATTACTAATTTTATCTGTTTTAATAACTTTACTAATTTATTATCTCCCATTAAAAAAAAACGCATTCCACATTTTTTAAATGTATTTAACAAAAACCAGATTCTTAATTATTTAATAAAAAAAAAAAAAAATGATTATGCTAGTGACATTCAGTTCCATTTTATTTTATTACAATTTATTCTTTTAATAAAAAACTATTATTAGTGACCCAATTTTATTTAAAAATTACTGTTATTTACTTTCAAGTAAATTTGATCTCATTTTAACATCTGGTTGCATTCACTTGATTATTGTGAAACACTAAAAAAAGTAATAATAATTATTAAAATGGATTGGGTTTTCTTCTGTTGAACAGTTATAACAGGTAATTCAAGTTTGATAATATATTGTTTCAAATAATACAATGGAGTACAGCATTGAATTCGCTTAAAATCTTTCAATATGAAGAATATCATTCTTAAAGCTTGCTATAATTTGTAGAGAAATATTTAAGATTTTAAATTTTTATTTTTTTTAAATAAATTGATTTTTCAACTTAGCGAAGAACTTCTTTGAATTACTGACAAAATTGACTTCAGTAGTTCAATGAAAGGGAAAGCGTTCAGGGAAATTTATTATAGTTCAATAAAGTAGATAAAAAAAAAAAAACAGATGACGAGACTTCCCTTACAGTATTAAGATAATTAAGCTAAACATGTCAAAGAATCAAAGACATTTTCCGGGATAGCCTGCTTCATTTTGTGGTCATCGACTGGTTTCGGGCGTTCGCCCTACTTCAGGATGCGTTTGTCAGACAGTGTGATAACATAGACAAATTCAGTTTACACACTGTAAACTGGAGTAAACTGGAGTGTGTAAACTGTATTTGCTCTGTGCAAGTCTGTGTTATCACACTGTCTGAAGTTTTAACAATATAATAATGGTGACAATGAGGGACTATATGATAGTTTTTAGGAGAATGGTATATGGACAATGTTGACAAGCGAGAGAGATATGTATCAACACAATGGGAATACTTTCATAATCTTTCTTAATTGTTTTAATGAATATATTACGAATGAATTTTATGTATGAATGAATGTATTCTTAACAGTTACACACTGTAAACTGGAATAAACTGGAGTGTGTAAACTGAATTTGCTCTGTGCAAATCTGTGTTATCGCACTGTCTGACAAACGCATCCTGAAGATGGGTGAACGCCCGAAACCAGTCGATGACCACAAAATGAAGCAGGCTACCACGGAAAAAAACTTAAATATCTAAATTTAAGATTTGTAACCAACAGTCAATTAATATGATTTCGATAAAATTAAATTGAAGAATTTAAATATTACTAATAAATATGAAAAATATTTGAACTTCAAAAATTTTAAGAATACGAAACCGTTTCATATTCATATTAATTAAAACTAATTAAGAATACATTCATTCATACATAATATATTCATTAAAACAATTAAGAAGGAATATGAAAAGGAAAGTATTCCCATTGTGTTGATACATATCTCTCTAACTTGTCAACACTGTCCATATACCAACCTTCTACTAAAAACTACCATATAGTTCCTCATTCACACCAGTATTGTATTGTTAAAACACATTTCTTCAATATTCTCTTTTATCCAAACTCTATTCTTCCACTCTTAAAATCTTTCACTTATGTTTTTTAATTAAATTAATGAGAAAGCAACAAATTTAAAATAATTATTGTGAACTACAGTAATTGAAGTAGTGTCGTTAAAGTTACAATACATTTAGTTTTAAAAACCAATAAAAGGAGGGCTGGGCAGGACACATGTCTGTAGCTGACTGTAGTCACGAGAACGCTGCTTTGTCACTTTCTCTTAATCCAGGACTTTAATTTGAAATATTTCTCCGGGAAAATTGATTTGGGAGGGGGAAGCAATGTTAGCAACGTCACGCAAAAGTGACATTTCAGAATAATGTCTATCAGCCATCTATCACCTAGTTACAAAGAACATTGTCTTGCCAAAATTCCAGATTTAAAGAAATTAGGATAAGCAGCATACAGCGCAATCTATAGAAACGGTTTTTTTAGGTTTTTGGAATTTTCTCGAAATTGCTCCTTAGTTTTTCTTTAAATTTTGGATTGCTCATTGCACAAAATAAAAACCTTCCAATTTTATGTAAATAATATTTGGAGATGAATGAAAAACCATTGAAAATCTTAGGCTGTAAATAATGTATGGCATATAATTAGCATTGCTAAATATCACATAATGTATTGTAAACAAAACAAAAAAAAAAATCACAAATCTTAATGCTATAAAATGCAGATTTTTAAACCAGAAAAATATTATAAAATGTCACAATTTTTCCTTGGCATCTAATTATTTTTTAATTTCCTGGTTACTGCTATCATGATGAAATTTACATTCCTTACGTACGTGATCTAGTTGGTCTAAGCACATACATTTTTTGCAGCACATAGTTTTTTTTTTTATTCGCTTTTCCTGAGAGCACAGAGACATTCAGAGCACCAGAACCTAAACTATACTTGTGCCACTTGTTAAGGGCTGACTAGGTTCAATTGTCCATAAGCCTTGTACGAGGACTTGATGAACTTAATGCTCTTTTGCATTTTTAGCTTCATTTTTCATTCCTAGCAAATGAATGTATATGTTACGAGCAAGCCTTCGAGAACCTTCTGCTACGAACAAGCCCTCGAGAACTATACTACTCCACTTAGTTTTGTTATCTTTTCCCAATATATATTTTTGGGTTGGAGCAGGAATTTGATCAACATGATCATCTTCTTGCTCCGTTTCCGTTTCATGTTCACTTAGTAAAACATTATCCGAATTATTAGCAATATCAGGAGAGGGATTAGCTAAGTGGTTAGCGCGTTGGACTCCCACGCGGAGGTCCTTCGTTCGAGTCCAGTGCTACCCTTAGATTTTTTCTTCCCTGGAGCCTCTACAGCTCACTATCCAGTGATGGACAGTGTTGTCTGTAGCGAGAGAACACTGTCCGGAGGCCGGCAGTGCACTGAGAAGGCTCTGGGCGCTAATGACCATAGATGTTGAAGCGCCTTAAGTTAAAAAAAAAAAATTAGCAATATCATCACTGCCTTCCCACTCTGACACACTTTCCTTCTCTTCACATACTTTTAGGAACATTCCATGTAACCTTTCTTGCACTTTTTCCTAGCTATCCATGACTTCAACCTTGGAATGACTTCTATATGATAATAATAAAAAAAAAATTACCTAAGTAGTGAGGTGTTCGGACATTCTTTTAACACTTCAGAGAACTGTTACAGTAGAGATTTGGTGCAGAAGCATTACACATGTTTTTTTGGTAACAACTAAAGAAATAAAATTAAACGTGGGAATCACAATGGAAGGTTCTGTGAAGTACTAGTCGACATGCCCCACTCCATATGCAAAAAGTAGAAGCTTTTAATAGATAGGGTGTTGTGAACATAACTACTTATATATTTCCATTACCGCGTTGCTGAACACACACACATGCACACAGTCCAGTTTCTAAAAAAACACTTTTTCGGACTTAGGGGACCTCAAAACTTGTTTCCGGTAAAAAGTTAATTTCGAAAATTTGACACTTTATCTTATAGCAAGTAAGAGTAAGTAAAAAAAAACTTTCTTTTTTTTTTAATAACTTTATTCATAAAACTTTAATAACTATAACATAATTTTGCATAACTTTATGTAAATTTATTGATTAAAAGAGTAAATTTATTTAGGGACTTCTGGGAAAGGGATAAAGTTATACTTTCCTCAAAGTCGTTTTATTATGTTCAGATTCTACCATTGATACAATAATGGAACACAACTGATTTTAATAAAACTATTATATGTTTGAAGGTAATTTGCCCATAATTAGGTACGCGAATTGTGTGAGTGTTTTACACCAGATTTTTTGTTTTGTTTTTGTTTATAATTATTTGTTATGAAAACTAGAAAATAGATGAACCCTTTTGAATATGAATTTTTGTATTATTTGTTTACTAATATAAATTATCTAGACAACATTCTATACATTATTTCGCTGTGGTCTGTTGTCATCCTTAACAGCATTTTATGCTGTTTATATGCAATTCTCTTGTTTTAATTTTGATTTTCAACAAGATTATTTACATTGAAAAGATAGATCGGTCTTTACTTTCTTATAAAAACTCATTATTATCATAATAGTATTTCATGATAAAATAAAACAAGGACATTTCAAGGACATTCAAGTGTTTTTTTTTTTTTAATTTCTAGAATTTTAATTTTCTTATTTCACAATTTATGATAATGCACAGATGTAGTATTGTGATCCACTAGATGTAGTAGTATTGTAACTATTCTGTGCTGTCTCATGTTTCTAGATAGTTTCACTATCTTATTGCTGCTGTATGAATAACAGATTAGTTTTGTTTCTAAAAAAAAAAAAGAATAAAAAAAGTATTATCTTTAATAGAAGTAAAAATTAACTCAGTTTATTATTCAGCAAAACAAAAGTGTCCTCTCTTTTCTGTTACAAAAAAAATCTGGTATATTATAATCACAAGAAGTTAATCTCTTATTGTAGTTAATGACATACTAATAGTGTCAAATTTGTTTTAAACTTGAATGTTTTATTGTCACCCTAACATAAATACTCAGTTGGATTATTACACTCAATGGGAGCATCCATGGGACAGGTGTAATAAATAATAATGATGGTTGAAAATGGTGAATTGGTGATATTATTGATACTGGTGGAGAACACTCGACTACTGGCGCTTAGACATAATTATTCTATTTAGCGATATACTTAGAAAGGAAGAGAAGAAAGTTTATAGAGTGTAGAGTATTTAGTCAGTGTGAGTGAGCAAAGCGTGAATGATAGCGTGGTGAATGTTGAATGGGTGTAGCGTTACTGTCGAGAGCTGCTTGAAGAATGTTGTGGCTAGTTAAAATTCTGTTTGCCCAAGTGACGAACAGTGATGAATAAGCGTGTTAGCTTGATGCACCTTTCAAGGTTGATGCTAATGTAGCGACTGGTGACTGCACTCTTGAAAGTTGATTTGGAGTCTCTCTCACTCTCTCTCTCTGACTTTTACTGATAGTGACAGAACGTACTCTTCAAAGTTGTAGACTGACCCTGAGCTCCTCAGATGATCAGCTTACATTCAATTATATGTTGTCAGCTTGTTGATTGTATTTGGGGGAGGTTAAGTCAATCACTGTAGTGTAAACAGAAACATTAAGTTCGCTTCCAGAGTAAACTTTGATTATTTTACTCTCTGACGATGGAAGAAAATCCGAAACCGGTCAGCAATATTACAAAATAAGCCATGTTACGACGGATAAAATACCAGATGTTATCCAGGAATTGCGGACCCATCCACACATTTAAGTATAAACAATGTTTTTCTTTCTCGTACTCCTAGTAAGAGGAAGTATTGTAATCGTGTCAAATTTTCGATATCGAGTTTTCACCGGAAATATCCGTTTTGAGGTCCCCTGAGCCAAAAAAAGTGGTTTTTAGCAAATGGTCTGTGTCTGAGTGTGTGTGTGTTGTATGTATGTGGTATGTATGTATGTATGTATGTATGTATGTATGTGTATGTATGTATGCCCGCGTATGTGAACAGCATAGCTCAAAAACGAAAAACCGTAGAGAGTTGAAACTTGATATTACATTAGGTATCACCATGGGATCTGACGGTGCGTTATCTGTCAAAATTCCTCAACCGGAAGTACAACTTTACTAGTTTTTTTTACGTTTTTGCGATTTTCTTCAAACTTGGAAAATCAACTACACTTACAAAGAGCGACTTTTAAAGTAATTGTTGGAGCCATTTTTGTGAAAAATCACGATCCCACTTCCGGTTAGTTGATACTGATCAAAACCTTCGGTTGTGGATTTAAACGGAATATCATATTTGAGCTTTCTGCGATTTTTCATTTCTGAGCTGTTTTGTTCACTCACACACACACACACACACACACACACACACACACACAAACACACGCGCGCACGCAACACCATTCATTAAAAAAACATTGTTTTTCGTCTTTAGGCGGACCTCACAACATATATTTTGTTGAAAACTCAATTTCAAAAACTTGATTCGATTGTAATACTTCAAATTTACAAAAGAAAAATTACTATAAAATCAAATATTAAAAAAATCGGTGTGAAACATTCACACAACTTTCTCTCAAAATTATAATTGACAAATTTTATAATTTGTGTATCAAATTTAATGAAATTCGTCGAAAACGGGAAAAACTGTCCAGTAAAAGCGCACTTCCGGTTTACTAATTTTCTTGAAATTCGGAATTTTGGCCATCTATTTATTTCTAATTAATTTTTGTTTGGATGATAAGAATTGTATAATCAACTATGATAGCCTTTAGAGAAAAATAACCCCACCCCTACTCCAAAAGTGCCCGTAAATGAATTTTCCCACAGAAATGTTTTAAATAAAAGATGTAGATCTTTGTATGCTTAGTTTATATAGAAGTTTCAAGGAAATCGTTGGAGATATTTTTGAGAAAGTCGCGAAAAAGTGAAAAAAAATCATTTAGTAAAGTGGTACAGTAAAAGCAGTTCCGGTTATCCGATTTTTCGAAGCTCGGAATTTCAACAACATATTCAATTCTAATTAACATTATTTAGGTTATAGAATTGTTTGATAAACCGAAGTAGCACTTTAGATGAAAACCTAACCCAACTCCTCCTCCAAAACTGCCCTTAAATGAATTTTCCCAGAGAAATGTTTCAAATAAAAGTTGTAGCTCTTTGTATGTGTAGTTGGTACACCAAGTTTGAACAAAATCGTCGCAGCCATGTTTGAGAAAAATCCAATAAAGTAAAAAAACCAACAAGTAAAGTGGTACTTCCGGTTGAGGAATTTTGACAGTTGACCCCCAGTCAGTAAAATAAGAATTATGTTTTGCACTATTCTTTTCTAAAACAATCCCTCAGTTCATATTTAATAAAAATTGTATACGCCCCTTAACAAACCTGAAATTAAAACTACCTATTCTTGATAATGTCACCAAGACTATATAGACAAAGTTTACTATAATTTCTACGTATTTGATTGTAAAAAGTTACCATTTTAATACTTATTTTAATACTAATCATGTTTACCTCAATCTTTCTGTTCTGATTAGTCCTGCATTGTTTTAATTTAATTTCAGTCTAGAAATTAATATTTTGATTATATTGTGATATAATGTAATTATGTCATAATAAATCATCGACACAAATTCTTTATTCAAAATTTTAATTGGATTAGAAGAAAAGTCATAAAAATTGTATTTTCTAACAAGTACAGAGATTAAGAAAAAGTAACTTAATATATCTTCTTGAATAAACTAGAGATTTTATTTCTATATCAAAGTAATAAAGAAATTCGTGTTATAAATGTCTGACAGCGTAAGTAATACATGTGAAGCACCTTGTACTTAAATGTAAATACACTTGACCTGGAATGTCATTCATTGAGAAGAAAAAGTGCTTCCGTTAGTTCTATTAGAGAAATAGAAAATAGATTCAATTTTTTGATTTTTTTAAGGCCGAAGTGTTGTCAATTTATAAGATGGTGATAAAGAGAAGAACCATTTTTCAGCCAAGCCTGTTTTATTATTTTCTTTTTCACATATGTAGTGTTTTACAGATTTTCTTTTATTTTTCCTATGTTTCGGCACTAAACGTGCCATCCTCAGAGGAGTTCTACAATTTAGAAACATTGTTCACAAATTATTATAATAATACGTGATATATATAAAATATATTGAATATAAAAATACAGATAACATTTTATTTTTTTGTCCAAAAATTACTAACCATATTCCAATCTGCTATCTCATATACATTTTTTTAAATTTTTATTTTATAGGCTTCGTTATTTATATTTATGTTAACTTTATTTGTTATACGTCTAATTTTAATTCAAAAGTATTAATTATTTATTAACAGCCAACAATGTTTTTATTTTTTATATATAATAGGACCACGGGTTTTTTATTGCTTTCTTTTCTTTAATCTTTATTTATTTTAATTATTTATTTTATGATTAAAATAAATAATTAATACTTTTGAATTAAAATTAGACGTTAACAGTATAAAGTTAACATAAATATAAATAACGAAGCCTATAAAATAAAAATATAAAAAAATTTATATGAAATAGCAGATTGAAATAAGGTTAGTAATTTTTGGACAAAAAATAAAATGTTGTTATTTGTAATTATATTCAATATATTTTATATATATCAAGTATTATTTAATTTGTGAACAATGTTTCTAAATTGTGGAAACTCCTCTGAGGATGGCACGTTTAGTGCCGAAACGTTAGGAAAAATATAAGAAAATCTGTAAATCACTACATATGTGAAAAAGAAAATAATAAAACAGGCTTGGCTGAAAAATGGTTCTTCTCTTTATCACCATAGAAAATAGAATTCTATTTAAGATGATAAAATTTATTTGTGATTTAGGAGGTTATACTGATTTGTAGTAAATTAATTTTAGTACTATAATTCATTGGAAAACAAGTACAATTATTATAACAAATTGAAAAATTTCAGTTTTATCTCCGTTAAAAAAAAATTCTTGGCTTTTTTCAGAAAAGACTTCATGAATTATTTAAAACACTGGAAGTGCTTTCTTCTTTGAAAGATATAATTCTAGATGGGTATCATATAATATGGGAATTTTTAGGAATGAGGAGGTGGATAGGCTTCGAAATTAAGCGCCTCTCTCTTTTTCATTGGTCCTGATCCGCTGTTGGTGTGTCTTTAGGCACATGTCTGTCAAGATGAACTCAGTGGGTTGTCGGCAGTCAAGATGCTCATTGGGAGCCCGGACAGGAGGGCTGTTAGTGAGAAGCAGTGTCTTTCACGGACCTCTGTCAGACTTCTGGTTGGATCCCTTACTAGGCAATGGGTTTAGGGAGATACTTGTATGTAATCGGGTTCTTGGCAGGCCCCACTGTTGTAGAGTCTGTGAGACAGAGGAGAAAAACACCCATCCATGTTATGACACTTTTCTTTGGTTGTGAGGAAATTAGATTCAGGAACTTTGGTCAGAACAGGATGTCCATGGAAGAGCTTAAGGTTATTGCCCGATTTGTTCGGACTGCCGTGAATATTAGATGGTTTGGCCTGGGTCTAGATTTTTGATCCCGGTTTGTTGTTGTTTTCTTGGGATAGCTATATGAACCCATCGGAGCTTTGGATAGCGTTAGATGGTTTGGTCCCTCCACGCAGACAAATAATAATAGTCATAATAATAATAATGAATTATTTATCCGTATCTTTTTAATGCTATATGAGGAGGATAACGATCGTGTCAAATTTTTAAAAAATGCGTTCACCGGAATACATGTTTTTAAATTTCATGGATATGAAAACATGCTTTTTAGCTTTGATATATATATTATTATAATACAATATGATGACTCAAGTCTCCTTCATCTATCGAAGAAAGTGCAGGTGCTATCCGGTTCTAAGCCCAGTTTTTTCATTCTACAGTGAAGGCTGAACTTTCCCTAAGTCTACAATGCCTCTTGAGGAAACCCATCTGATGTACGCTTATCATAATGCTGGATAACCGCCCAGACAGTCTTAGCCTGCTAGCGTCCTAGGAGGATTTTCCAAAGCTGTCTTTCTTTACTTCCTCCTTATTTATGAGCTCTTCCCAGAGAGACTGGTCGCTTTTCTCACAGAAAGGTTCCTATTCCATTAAGGAGATACATCGTCTTTCTTTAGAAGAGAGTCGGCCATTTCATTTCCTTCCAGTGGCTGTCTACCAACCCCAAATCAGCGTTGTGCTCATGGGAACTTTCCAGAATTTACTTCCATCTTTCAAGGGACACCTTTTATAGATTCCGCATAATATTTCTCCATTTTTTTTTTTAACCATCTATCAGCATCGACTTATGCCCCATATTTTTATTTAAAAACCCGCATTCTCTGAATGGTGTGAACTGTATCATTTTCTAGATGTCCCATGAAAAATTGCGCTTAATGCAAGCTGTCAAAAAAAAAAAAAATGTTCCCACAATGTTAAACTGAAGTTAAATGCATGATTTACGGGCAATTAATTACCAATTGTTACCATTTTATCCTCTTTAACTTTCCCTATTGCATAACCGTCAAAATTGAATTTGAATGATTACACTGATTACAATGAATTATAGCATTAACTTGAGATATCCTAATTATTTTTCATTATCTTTTGGATTAAGTTATCATCATTGCTTTTATCAGGATTTATTTATTAAGTTATTTGCAGGATCGCTGTTATTTACTATAAGCAAAGCTGATGATCTTACACTTATCCTTTCAACTAGTAGAAAATAATTTTCAAAAACATCATTTCTGTGCCAAACATGACCCAGAGTGACCTAAAGAACAATGTACATATTCTTCCTTATTTTGAACAATACCTTAACTGACCCAAAACTTCTATCATACAGATAAAAACATTTCTTGCGTATATAAAAGCACGCTTAAGAAAGAAACTCCCACCTTATAGTGAAAGCGTTCCTCCCAGTCACATAGTTGAATCGAAAGTGGCTTCTTATCGTTTCTACCTGCTGCCTAAACAGGAATTCTAGACGATGCTCTTAAAAAATGACATCTCCTAAATGTTATATTATTTATATTCTTTTTTTTTAGGCATATAATTAGAGAATTGTTTTATTATAATTATGGATAAATAATCACATTGAAGAATAGAGAAAATGTCACTTCAACTTTATTTATGATCGCGCAATTTATAAAATTTCATTTTTTTTTAATTTAAAAATAAAAGCACTATTTAATAAAATTAGTTGAAAGTAATTAAATTACTTTTAAATTTTATTAATAAAAACGGAAATTTCTCTCCATGCTCGGACTTTTTGGTTCCATTTTGTAATAATATGCAACTTTATGCATGGAATATGCCATGAAAGGATGGCAAAAACTAATTTAAAATCTTATGAGACTGTTAGAAATGTTTGATGCTTAAAATATCTCGTCAGGTTCGTAGGTACTTATTTATCTTTGATCTCATTACTCTGTACATTTTAAAAGTTTTATATTGCAGAGGGAAGTAAATGCCTGTTTACTCAAATAAATTGTGGGAAATGCCATTAAATATTACAAATCTTTTTCTAAGCACTCTTTATGTTAACACAACTGAATAAAACTTTCGATTTTTTTTTAAATTGAAAATTAAAATTAATTATATTTTTATTTTTTTTAATTTTTTTTTTATTTCAAGAAATTTACACCAGCACTATTGTGCCATAAGTAAATATGAATACAGAGACAAAAAGAAAATCCGAGTGGAGACACTACCCAGTCACTACCCTAATCAAAAATTCAATTAGTACTGGCACTAGAGAGAATATCTCGCGCCACTGGCGTTTATGCTGTCTACGAGGGTTATTTGATAGGGTACGGGATGAAAGGCGACGGGCTAGAGGGTTAGGGTGCTGTGAAATTTTTTATATCTGAGTTTAATTACGTCTGGTAGGAAAGGGATATTAACTCGTTATATGGGAAGGGAATAGCTAAGTGGTTAGCGTACTGGACTTCCACGCGGAGGACCCTATCCTTAGAATTTTTCTTCCTAGGAGCCTCTACAGCTCACTGTCCGGTGGCCGGCAGTGCACTAAGAAGGCTCCGGGCGCCAATGACCATAAATGTTGACGCGCCCTAAATTTAAAAAATAAAAGAAGAAAAAAAAGGTCGTAATGGATTGTTCGATTGCAGACATAAAAAGGAGCGTTGACTATAGTTCGCATGATTTTGGATTGTAAGGTTGAATACGATAGAGATTGGAACGCTTGGGAACCCCATATTTATTAACATTAATTATTTAATAATTATAATTATTAACATTAAAATTTCAATAAATTTGTAATATTCATTTTTACTTTCTCTTACTCTTAGTAACTGAAAGTATTGTAATCGTGTCAAATTTTTGATATCGAGTTTTCTTCGGAGGTCCCATGAGCCCGAAAAAGTGATTTTCAGAAAACGGTCTGTGTGTATGTGTGAACAGCATAGCTCAAAAACGAAAAATCCCATCAAATTCAAATTTGACATTCAGTTTGGATATCACCATGGGGTCCGACAGGAAGTTATCTGTCAAAATTCTTTAATCGGAAGTGAATGGAAATTCCTCAACCACTTTAAGTGAATGGATTTGTCAGATCTTTCCGAGTTTCTCGAAAATGGCTCAAACGATTTTTTGTTTTAGACATAGTATTTGATTACATAGTATATAGCTTTTATTTGAAACATTTCTCCCGGAAATTTAAAGGGCTTTTGAGTGAGGAGTAAGGATATGTTATTCTCTAATTTCTAATTAACTTATTATATAATTGTATAATCTACATAATATAATTATAATTACATATTATAATTAATTGTAATATAATTATAATTATGTTAACAAATTGCTAGTTTGAAGAAAATTGGTTGACCGGAAGTGCGTTTTTACTTTACAAATCTTGGAGAGGTGGGTGTAAGCCAGGATTGGCTATCCCAGCACCGGTGTACATGTGAATGTGATTGTAGTGTACTGGACATATTACCTTTTATTCCTAGTTTGACGGAAGTATCGAAATCGTGTCAAATTTTTGATATCGAGTTTCACCGGAAATACACGTTTTGAGGTCTTCTCAATCCAAAAAAAAAAATACTCTTTGCGTATGTGTGTGAACAGCATAGCTCAAAAACGAAAAATCGCTGAAAGTTCAAACTTGATAGTCTGTTTAGTTATCACCATGGGATCCAACAGTAAGTTATCTGTTAAATTTTCCCAAATGGAAGTACCATTTTGCTGAAAGGATTTTACAGTTTTATGCAATTTTTCTCGAAAATGGTTTCTCCAACGGTTTTTGTTTAAATTTTATATACTATGGACCATTTTTATGGGAAAATCACAGACCGGAAGTGTGACTTTATTGAACAGTTTTTTCAGTTTTCTACTATTTTTCCTTAAAGAGCCAGTGGCCTTTCATTGAACTTTGTATCTTAACTGCTCGTATAGGGAAGGGATTAGCTCAGTGGTAGCGTGCTGGACTCCCACACGAAGGATCCGGGTTCGTGTCCAGCCGTGCTGGACTTAGATTTTCTCTTCCTTCGGAGATTCTATACCTCACTGTCCAGGTAATGGGCATGTTATCTGTAACGAGAGAACACTGTCCGGAGGCCAGCAGTGCACTGAGAAGGCTCCGGTTTACGCTTTCCTCAAAAGTATTCTATTGATTCTCCAATTGATACAAATTAAAAACAACATTTGGTAAAAATGATGCTTGAAGAAAATTTAATTACAATTATGTTAATTTTAATAAGAGAAAGTCGTATGAGGAAAACGGAGACCTGAAATATAAAATAATTATGCTCAAACAGCATTGGAGGTAAATGTTTGTATTGAAGCGATTTTTAAATGATATTTCGACGCACTGTATAACAATTGGATTTTAAGAGAACAAATATCTATTATGTATATTATGAATATGTGCTATATTGTCAACACGTCACTCTCTTTAAACGATACAGCGTGTCCAAATACTTTGTTAAAGGCAATATTTTTTTTTTTTTGTTTCTTTTAACAAGCGAGGAGGCATAATCTTAGACACGAGCAATGAAGCGTGGTGTGTGCGTGCTGGTTGACAGTGCCTCAAGAACCTATTGAAATAGGTAGTTAAATTTTTTAGAGCGTAAGAATTCAATAGCTAAACAATAGCTGTCATAAAATAATGTACTTGTGCTTAAAGATAATTCTTTACCTTTTTCAAGCAGAATGCTTTACAAAGTTGTCAAAAGCTAACGGCGACATATTTTCTCATAAATATCCAGGGGACAATTAAATGCCACATATTGTTCGGTTTTATAAAAGTTTTGCATAAAAAAATGTATTGGTTCATTTGGATTTTGCAGCGTGAATTGTCTCCCCCCCTTTTAAAAATAAAATAATAATTTTTTTAGGGTGGGAGATCCTTTAAATTTAATGAAAACGATGTTTTTTAAATGGCTGATTTCATACACTAGATATGCCAGTTGTATTCCCACATTCATACGGATATGCTGATAGTCTTTATTAAAAACTATTTTCTTTGTACTAAAGATATTCATCAGGATATTTCTTTAGTTTTTAAAAAATTCACCATGATAAATTTACTAAAATACCTTGTACATACGTATTTACAATAAACAATAAAAATATCATGGATATGATTACTAATCTGATCCTCTTCTAACTTATTAATAAAATAATTTAAACTGATTGATCAGTCTCCTTCATTATCTAGAGCAGCCATAAATATTAGACCTTGTTTTTGTGTGACATATTTTGCTGAATCCTTCTCCTATATATTGGATATACATATATTATATAATTTTGTACAAATTATGTAATTTTCGTTTGTTTAATATTTTCTCTTTATGTAATAATTTTTTAAACTACTTTTAATCTAATTAATCTTTTATTTATTCCATTTTTGTTTTTTTTCGGCTCTATTATAGAAGTAAAAGATTCAAAATGGAGTTCGTTCGACCAAAAAGAGGGCACTTTTGTTCTTTTTCATGGCTCCAATTTCGAAAAACTTACAATCTTTCACCTCAAAAAAATCTTTCCAAGCGCGATTTGATGGTGTCATCTGATAAGAAGTTATGCAATGAAAATAAATGCAAAATCTGGTTGTAGCCAACAATTTCTGGCTAGTAATCAAAGATGTATGTGTCTGAGCATTATCCTTTAAGATTCATTAATTCTGAGTATAGCCGCTGCAGAGCGTCATTCAATTTGTTTAATTGCTTGTAGT
Source organism: Triatoma infestans (assembly GCA_011037195.1). NCBI lineage: Eukaryota > Metazoa > Arthropoda > Insecta > Hemiptera > Reduviidae > Triatoma > Triatoma infestans. The sequence goes on along the minus strand of JAAEAF010002616.1, from coordinate 37,844 downwards.
AGACTTTGAAATTGATCGTTGAGCTCCTTTATAAGTGCACAAAATAAACGATTCTCTTGTAATCCCACCAAACTGACAATATTACCTTCTTTTGGTGAGTATCAACTTTCATTGTCGTTGGAACTTGTACTGTGATCTTCTGCGTTGAATATTATCTTAAACAATCCATTTTTCGTAGTTGTGGTGGTTGGTTCCGCAGAGCTGGAAAGCATCAGAGACATTTTCCGTGTTACACAAACCCTGCATAAATTAGCGCCTATAAGGAGTAGTAGATGTATGGCAAGTCTTTGTGCTTGGATATCCTAAGGCGAACTCTAACTTGTACCATGTCTTCTGTTTTCCCTAGGATAATCCCGTATTTGTGCATTTCTCAGACAACACACAATTTAGAAACTGAATTGCAAAGAAGCCAAAATAGTTTGCAGTAGGTTTGGTTTTGTAGGTTATACTCGAGTCTGAACATCTAGAATAAGGATAAAAATTAATAATAATAATCATGCTTTATTTATAATAAGTCTACAAAAATTCCAGGAGTGTCAGCTTTAACAGCTATAACATCCTAAAGGAAATATATACCATTGTTTAAAGCCTAATTATATAAATGATTTGGGAAAAATCTTAAAAAACCCAAGATATGTACGGGCCAATTCTTTATAGTAGAGCGCTCCTCACTCTCCTGCGCCTGAGCACAACCCCCAAGTCATAGTCATCTATTACACTGCAAAGTTGATTAGGGCTTAAATGCACCTGTCAAAAAATTTCTCTGATATAATCTTGAACATAGTCGATGTTCGTAGAAACGTGCAATTCTAGGATTCGGGTATACCTGGGTGAGGAAGTTACCAATTTTAGAATTTATTTTGCGTTACCTGCAGCGAGGCGACACTGGATTTCTCATGCCAGGCTCCAGGAGGGACAGGCATATAATAACATTGGTCTAACCACTGTCTTATAGAGCAAAAGCTTATTCACTTGGGAGAGACTGGACTCCCTACAAAACATGGGAAATAACACCCGTATGGCCGCCTTTCCCCTATTGATTCTATCCCTTATGTGGTTAGCAAAGGTGAGCCTCCGGTCGAGAACCGTGTCTAGATACTTGACAGTGGTATACCAAGGTATCGGCTGACCCTCGAAACCGACATGCCGATACAACGCCGGCCTCCGCCTGCTGAACAAAAATAGCCTCAGTTTTGGATGAGTTTATCTTAATTTTCCAACTACTGCAGAACCTCTCGATGCAGAGCATAGCCCTATCCAAACGATTAACAATTCTATCCAGTCTCTAGGAGAAGACATAAATAGCTAAGTTATCCGCGTAGAGGGCCAGTCTGAAGTCCTTAGGGCGTGGCGGAGGTTATGGTAAGTGAGAAAAAAGGCTGGTCCTATAATAGATCCTTGTGAAACTCCTGCAGTCACTTTGTAAGGTTAAGACAAAGCCATATTGTAGGGATAAAAAATTATTCTTTTCTTCCAAAAAGGGGAGAATAGGAAATTTGGTAGAAAAACTCTCAAGTAAGAAACTATAACGTAACAATGATGAATCCAGTGTTCTTTGAGCTTTTGTTTGAAGTATTCTTTTACCTTTCATTTTGCACAACGTTGGTGTTATTTTTGTTCAGAAAAAAGTATTGTATAACAATATAAGCCCCGAATGTTATATATAGTAACAAAGACAAAAATATTTCATCAAAACTCTGTGCTTACTATTCCTTTATTCAAATTCTTTTAAATCCTCACTCAATCTTGAGTTGTATTTATTTTGTAGTAAATATTGTGCATAATTCAAGCATTTCTCATTAGCTCAATTCATTTTGTGAAACTCTAGAAAAATATTTCTATATACAAAGATAATTAAAATCACAAAAGAAAATAATTAGTTTGATATCAAATTTATAAAAGTATATACTAAATAATTATTAAATTTGTAGCTCTAAAAGATTTCAAAATAAGATACTAGAACGGAAATGAATGGTGCCATTCATATTAAAAGAGTTGAAAATCCTTGACAGAGTAATAGTAGTAAAGTAATTAATAATGTTGAAAGTAAAAAAAAATCTTTTTTATTACTCGATATTACTTTTGAAATTTAACCTCTTCCGTTCTGATATTCTTATATAGGCTTAAGTAACATTAAGAAATGAAAAAAAAAACAACTCAGTTTTGTAGGTCATTAAAATGAAATTATTACATACAATATAACTTCTGAACATTCATGTGTGAAATAGTTCCAAGTTCATTGCAAACTACTGACCTAATAGTATTTATCTTTTCATAGGTATGTGAAGAGGTTGCATTTAGAAGGATCTAAAAATTTTATTAAGGGAACAATACTAATAATTGTTAACTAAATGCTTCTTTATCAGAGATAATTTAACGTTACAATATTACAACGTGGATTATTCCAAAATGCAAAATACAAAAGTCAGTGCTATATCTGTATCTAAAGAAATAAAAAAACTAATTTTGGAATCTTTTATCTATAAATTAGTCAACAATTTAAAATATGGAAAAAAAATTAAAGATTTATTTGCCTGCTTCTGTTAATAAATCATAATTAATGATGAGATAAATTAAATATATAATAAGAATGCGTTCTAAAATATTATACAACTGCAATATTACTGCAGTTCTCCAAACACGAGTAAATAATCACTTTTATAAACTGTGCAATAATGTTTAATTATTGCGCGCTTCTCATACGTGCCCCCCTTTTCACTTTGCCCTCCAGCTGTTTTCCTTCTATTCCGGCGGCTCCTCCCTGGTATGTTCGCACCAGTTACAGAAATAAAAATAGTTTCCAACTCATAAACGCTTGGATCACTGTTCGGTAACGCTTGGATCACTGTTCGATTAACTGCACAATTTTTAATACTTACAATTTTGGGGGGTGAAGCCATACCCATCTGAATATAAAATTGAAAAAGTACTTACATTAAAACGGTGCACCCTTTGGTGCATTTATCTTTCTACTACTATTACACTTTCTTTCGGATACACTCATACATGCTTGCAAATCTATCGTTTCCTGACTCTCTCTTTCTCTACTTAAAATAAAATAAAATTAATAACTTATGTTATCCATTTTAAGGTTTCCGTGCACTAGATACTGAACAAAACAGCATTAATAAGTGTCGATACCAAGGTATGCTTCTTTTATGCTAAATTTTATTAAATCAGAACAATGCACTGAATTCGTATTAAACGCTTCAAAATGAAGCACATCCCCAAAAACATAGTTTATACATGCTACACTAGTTTCTGTTTTCAATTTGAATTCATGCATACTTCTATTATGTATCTTATAATATGTTTTATGATTTTTAACTATTTGCCAAAAAATAATATATATTCATTTTGTAAAAATATCCAAAACTTTCTAATAACCATAAATTTCAAATCCAAGAGAAACATATTTTACGAAAAGTGCTACTATTTCAAGCCCAACTAGTCATTATTATGTTGTGGTGGTTGGTTTGCAGAGCTGGAAAGCATCAGAGACATTTTCCGTGGTAGCCTGCTTCGTTTTGTGGTCATCGACCGGTTTCGGGCGTTCGCCCATCTTCAGGATGCGTTTTTCAGACAGTGTGACAACACAGACTTGCCCAGAGCAAATTTAGTTTACACACTGTGTAACAAAACGAAGCAGGCTACCACGGAAAATGTCTCTGATAACCATTATTATCTTTGCTAAGCTAGTTTAATTGGTGCACTTAGTTGATTGTAAAAGTTAACTTTCAAATAGTTATCTCAGCGCTTGTTACGTTGTAGGACACATATTAGAGAATACATTTCATTGATCCAAGATAAAAAAGTATGAAAACGGTAAGGGAAGAATATTAATCTGCACATTCTTGTTTAATTTCTATTTTTTTTTTTTTTTTAATTTAAGACGCGTCAACATCTCTGTGATCATTCGCACCCGGAGCTTATTCACTGCACTTCTGGCCTCCGGACAGTGAGCTGTAGAGGCTCCTAGGAAAAGAAAATCTAAGTGCAACACAGCTGAACTTGACCTCCGGTTGCTAGTCCAGCGCGCTACCACTGAGCTAATCCCTTCCCTCTCTTGTTTAATTAAATATGTTTGTTTATTATTATTATAATAAATAGTTTAAGTTTGAAAAAGTTTAAATTTCTTATTTATTTAATATTTAATACCATCCTATAAGGCTGGCTTCGAATTTAAATTTGACTTCATTATTATTAGGGATTTCTCAAAGATGGATAAGATAGGCTTCCCGAAAAGGGTAATTAAAAATGGAAAATATGCATAATACTGAATTTGAGGATTACAGATTTATTTTACAGCAGTTTCAGTATAAAACCCTGCAATAGACAACAGGAATGGTGCAGTTTGCATGATAGCGTGTAGAATGCGCTGGTAAGCAGGTAGACTGATCTTCTTTTTTTACTATGCCTAACTGAACCAGATGATTGAATCTGTAGTATACAGTGATAATGTTTTATTAACAAGTGCAAGCAAAATTTACTCTTCTTATGAAATAATGATGATTTCTCTTCAGTTTCACATTCAGCGATTCAGCGGTAAGAATAATGTTGCAAAGGGGATGTAAACTTCAGAAAGCTATATTGTTTACTTTTTTTTGTTTTTAATCTCAGAAGAGCTTACCTAATATTGCACATGTACTCTAAACAATAGAATTGATTTTATTTTGTATGATCTTAGCAACAAGTCTCAGTAAATACATAAGATATAATCTCTTAAGCTTTTTGTAAACAAAAGAAAAACATTATCTATTTGCTTGGATGATATTAGACTATTGAAACTTCACTTGACATGCGTGAATGAGAAAGTTCTTGGAAAAATTTATGCTAATTTACAAAAGTTGCTATTATGTCGACATTTTGAATATATTCTCTCTTGTTATTTTGCCATTTGGCAACATTTTTTTTACTATAAATATAATCATTTATTCTGGTAGTTATCAACATAGGCTTTTTTATAAATTTTTTATTACAACACTAGGAGCACCTATGAATAGAATTTTCTATTCAAGACAATAAACTATTATTCTTTGACCGTGTAATAAAAATTATATGCGCTGTATCCAGGTATAGCTTAATTGTTGCGATTGTGAGGATAATGCTAATTCTTGACATCTTTTCATGGAACAAATCATTGCATTTGTTCTGCCTCTCAATTTGAAATTTTCCTGGTTGCAATGGCACAAATTATTATAAAATTCTCATTTATTTTGGTAGATCTTTTATTAATGGAGATGTGAATTTCCTGTATGACATAGTTATTAGAAAAATGTTGTAAATACAAGTTTTTTTAATTGAGAGTGAACACGCTCTTATAACATTTCTTTTAAGTCATTAAGTAAAATATTTCAAAACATTTAATATGGAATTTAATTAAAAAATGTAAAAGAAAAAACTTATTAGGCATTTCATTTTATTTGAGTTATTATAGGTACTAAGTGTAAATATGGACACACCGAAACATTTTTACTTACCATAAATGCGAAATTATGTGCTCAAGGAAATAAGAGTAATTAAGGAGCTACAAAAAAAAAGAAGTAGCTAATGTACTATTACAGTAACAGTTCTGAAAGGAATGTTGCTTTGTAATGTTTAAAGTAAACAGAATTATGTCGCCCATTTCTGTTGAAAGTTTAGTTTATTGCTTAACATTTTAGTCACGATGTATTAAGAGATGTCGCCAGCTACATTTTATACCGCCTGCATAGTACAATTTTATCATGTTGTAGGCTATGTTTTAGCAACTAGCTAAAGTGGTTGCTTGAGATAATCATAAGCTGTAGCAATACCATCTTGCAAACCCCTGGAGGCAAGTTATCTTAAATCAGATGCCATATTTGTGTATTAAGCAAATCCCACAGAAAACTTTATTGAGCTTTTAACTAGTAGATCAGTAGTAAGTCCTACAAGAAAAAGTTTGCAAACAGGATGATTGAAGCCATAGTTCATTAATTGAAAAAAGAATATGAATGAAACAGGAATTGTTAATGCCAAGGATGAAATGGAAGGCTAAGATTATGGACAGTATACTGAAATGTAATAGAATATAAAACAGAAATCTAGAGTGATAATTATTATTAAGTAAGCTATTATTTATAAATTTATTTATTTATTATGTATTTATTTATTATAATTATTATATAAAATTTATAATTATTATTAAAAACGCTAATAATTGGGAAATTATGCAGATAATAGATAGAAATATTGAATGGGGTAAAAACAAGCTGTTGCGATGAACCGAAGGAACTACTACTATTTATAGGCCTAACAAATAATTTTAAAACGTAATTTTGATATTCACTGAAAGATTACTGTGATAAGAGAAAGTATTCAATAAGTTTTTATAAATTTTAATAATAACTGTTTTGCGGTGGCTGAGAAAAAAGATGTTCTTAGGATATGGTCTCTGTGCAACATCATTAAAGTCACGAAATCACGGGATGTGGATGAAGTTAATTATAATTTTGGGCACCATCAAATTTCTCATCAAGAAGTTTCGGTGAAAATCAGTTAGTCAAGAAGTACAACAAAATTTATTTACCAAATTTTCTTGAAAAAAGATTTCTTTTAACTTTGGAAGCGTTTTCATTTTTATTTGAACATTTTTCTGAGAGTTCTTGATGAGTTTTAGAGAGTTCTAGAGAGGAGGAGCTAAATCGATAGACTTACCACTAAAGACATTGTCATAATATGAGATCAGTCTACTTAATGAAATGACCGTTAAAGGCTTCATTTAAATAAATAAAGGTTGAGAATTTAATAAATCAAAGTAATTTTTTTTAGATAAACAATGATATCGAAATTCTTCGTTTCTTTGTGGCCTATCTACAACATTTGACCCGAGTATTCATCATTTAAACATTAATTGGAAATTTATCTTTGTAACTAAATTGTAACACAATCAAACAGTTGTTTCGATAGCTGTACTAAAATATTTAAAGCTGAAAAGCAGGTAATGAGATTGAAATCCTTTTAATAAAATATTTGTCCACTATGTTCTTTACAATTGTTGGTTAGACCCTACGGTAACTGAATGGTTAGTAGAATGGTGAATCACCAAGCTGAGGTATATTGTGGTACTTGGGTTCGATTCCCGATCTTGTCCTTGGATTTTATTTGATGTATTAATATGAGTAATATATTAGTAAAATATGTTTTCTATCCGCCTCCATTCATGACACCTGATCGTGTCTGGACATACAGCCCGTTTGAAAAAAATAGACAACCTTTGCTAACAAATTGTTGGCTGATCGGGCTGGTATTGGCTAAAAATTTGGTATTTTTTTTTTTTTTTTATACTCCCAGTACCAAATGTTAAAATTTCTCAACCGGAAGAACCACCCAGATTTTTCAGTATTTTGCAATTTTCTCGAAACTGACTCCAGCTATTATTTTTTTTTGTTAAACTTCATAATATAATTATTTCTCATATATATATATCTGTCACTTTTCTTTGATACATTTTTCTGGAAAAATTCATTGGGGTTTTGGAGAAGAAGTGACATTAGGCTTCCCTCTAAAGGGCCGTTACAGGCAGGATATTGCATTGATCATTCACCTGTCAGAATTAAATATTCTACTAAAATTTCGAGAGTGAAGAAAATCGAATGACCCGGAATGTGAATTTCCTGAATGGTTTTTTTTTAGTTTGCCTCGATCACTCCTGTTCTCAAAATTATAATTGACAAATGTTATAGTTTGTGCACCAAATATAACGAAATTCGTCGAAAACTGAAAAAAACTGTTCAGTAAAAACGCACTTCCGGTTTACTAATTTTCTTAAAAACTTGGAATTTTGGCTATCTATTTATTTCTAATTAATTTTGTTTGGATGATAGGATTGTATAATCAATTATGATGATACCTTTAGAGGAAGCATAACCCCACCCCCACCAATTAAAGTGCCCTTAAATGAATTTTCCCAGAGAAATGTTACAAATAAAAGATGTAGATCTTTGCATGTTTAGTTATATACGAAGTTTCAAGAAAATCGTCGGAGCCATTTTGAGAAAATCGCAAAAACGTAAAAAAAAAAAAACTAGTAAAGTGGTACTTCCGGTTGAGGAATTTTGACAGATAACGCACCGTCAGATCCTATGTTGATACCCAAACATAATATCAAGTTTCAACTTTCTATGGTTTTTCGTTTTTTGAGCTATGCTGTTCACATACACACACACAGACAGACCATTTGCTAAAAACCACTTTTTTGGACTCAGGAGACCTCAAAACGGATATTTCCAGGGAAAAATCGATATTAAAAATTTGACACGATTACACAGTACTTCCTCTTACTAGGAGTCAAAGAAAGTAAAAATTGTTTTAGAGTGATTCTTAGGGTAGGGATTGCCACGTTATAGACTTCCTCCTAAATTTCCTATCGATTGTAATCATTCTATTTATAAATATGATTAATGAAATTGAAGACATTCATCACTTTTGTTACTAAATTTTTCCCGAAATAATTACTTGAGAGGATTCTGAGGGGGCGGGATGTTTCGCTACTCTCTACAGTGCCTTACATTATATATATGGGTTTCCTCAGCAATTTTAAGAATAAAGGTAACTAAAATTTCGAACTTTTACGAATTTTTTTGTTTAGATTTATTTATTTATTTTCCGAGCAAGTCCATGTAAAGACGTTTCGGGGGGAGGGAGAGGGAAAAGTTGTTTTCCTCAAACGAAGTCATTTTATTAAAATTAAATTCTTCCATGGATATAAAATTGAAGTCAAGAAACATTTAGTATAAGTTTGGAGAAAATAGGTTCTTTATAATTCTGTTAATTGCAGTAAGATAAAGAGTCGTGTAAGTGTTTCACACCAGTTTTTTTTTACTTTCTCTTACTCCTATTACTTTCTCTTACTCCCCTAGTAAGAGGAAGTATTAGAATCGTGTCAAATTTTCGATATCGAGTTTTCACCGGAAATAGCCGTTTTGAGGTCCCCTGAGGTCCAAAAAATTGGTTTTTAGGCAAATGGTCTGTGTGTGTGTGTGTGTGTGTGTGTGTGTTTGTGTGTGTGTGGTTGTTGTGTGGGTGTGTGTATGTATGTATGTATGTGAACAGCACAGCTCAAAAACGAAAAACCGTAAAAAGTTGAAACTTGATATTCCGTTTAGTTATCACCATGGGATCTGACCGTACGTTATCTGTCAAAATTCCTCAACCGGAAGTATCACTTTACTAGTTGGATTTTTTACTTTTTTGCGATTTTCTCAAAAATGGCTCCGACGATTTTCTTTTAACTTGAAACATCAACCACACATACAAAGAGCTGCAACTTTTAATTGAAATATTTCTCCGGGAAAATGCAATGAAGGGCACTTTTGGAAGAGGGGTGGGGTTAGATTTCCATCTAAATTGCTATTTCAGTTTATTAGACAATTCTGTCATCTGAATAATGTTAATTAGAATTAAATATGTTGTTGAAATTCCGAGTTTGAAAAAATCGGATAACCGGTAGTGCGTTTGTTTTAACACTTTACTAAAATGATTGTTTTTTTGTTTTTTTCCACTTTTTCGCGATTTTCTCAATAATGGCTTCGACGAATATAATCTAAACATGCAAAGATCTACATCTTTTATTCAAAACATATCTCTGGGAAAATTCATTTAAGGGCACTTTTGGAGGAGGGGTGGGGTTAGGTTTTCCTCTAAAGTGCTGTCATAGTTGATTTTACAATTGTATCATCCAAACAAAATTAATTAGGAATAAATAGATGGCCAAAATTCCAAGTTTTAAGAAAATTAGTAAGCCGGAAGTGCGCGTTTACTGAACAGTTTTTCCAGTTTTCGACGAATTTCGTTATATTTGGTACACAAACTATAACATTTGTCAATTATAATTTTGAGAATAGGTGTAAGAGAAAGTTGTGTGAGTGTTTCACACCAGATTTTTTTTTATATTGTATTTAGGAAAAAATATTCAAATAAATAAATAAATAAATAAGTTGAGATATGTTAAAAATAGATTAATCTTGATCCTTTGAACATAAAAAGTATAAACTAAGAATCAAATAAAATAGTAATTGAACAAATAAATTTAGTTTAATAAGCCCTGTACCCAATGCCATTAGTAGAACTTATAATTAAATATATTATCCAAACAGAATTTTATTTATGAAGTGGAATAATTTTCTGCGATACCCATCAAAAGATTTATTTTTAATTTACAGTCAGCTGTGATTGCAGGTCCGCCTACATACAATTCTTTAGATATACGCTTTTATCAAGGCCATCAATGTTGGGTAACCATTTATTTCTCTTCTCTACAGGTTGGAATTTGTTTTGATCTTTTACCAAAACATAATGCTTATTATAAAGCTGGAAATTGGGTTAAGGTTTAAAAAGGTGTGGTTAAAAAAAAAAAAAAAAAAAAAAAAAAAAAAAAAAAAAAATCAACTATATCTATATAATAGTTTGCGACAATGTAATAATATTAGCTATATAAAAAAAAGTCAGCTGTTACATAGATAGCCGCGAAGTATTTAGATGTTTTTTTGCACATTGGCCTTCGGGTCAACACATCTCCTGCTGACTTTCTACTCTTCGGCTAGGAATTACATAATTGCAACTATTTATAGAGGGCAGAAGGTCTTATTTTTTTTTTTTTAAATATTTTTTTTGGGGTTTATATATTTTTCTTGTATTTGTTTATAAATCAACAGCATTATTTTCAGTTCAAATATTGAGATACGTTTTGAAAAATTTTCCACTTATTCCAAAAAAATAAATACAATGCAGGTTACAAACTATTATTTAATTACAAGAAACTAGTTATTACAAGAAAAAAAAAATCAGTTATTTTCAGCAAATTAGAGCAAATCAAGAAATACGCTTTATGTGTTATCACTGAATTTAAGGAAATTATAATTATATACTGATTGCTCGATTAAGCTAATGCGCAGGCTGAAGATTCATACTGTAAAAGAAGTCTAAATTAAAAAAAAAAATAAGTCGAAATAATGATAATTACTTGGATACGAATTTTTTTTTTTTTCTTTCTCTTCCTCTCCAAGAGGGAAATATTGCGAAAGTGTCCGATTTTCGAAATAGTGAAATAGTTCCAACGGAAATATATATTTTATAGGTGCATTATTAGAAAAAAAATATTTTTAAGGAATTATCATCGAGTGAGAACAAAATCTCAAAACTGAAAAATCGTAGAGAGCTCGAACTTGATATTCCGTTTAGTTACCATCATATTTGACACGAAGATTTGATCAAATTCTATTAATTCCGGAATTGCAGCTTTAGAAAAAGTGTTGCATTTTTGCAGGAGTACTGTAAGGGCAGCAACGGTTACCGCTAAAGTCTCACTCAAGTACAATGTATAGTTCTACTAACCCATACAATATTTAGGTACTTTAAGCCAACATTGCTACAATGCCAAATTTGAAGAAAAGTGGTGAACCGGAAAAGCAGCTCGTTGAGAAGAGTTTTTTTATTTTTTAAATTTTCTCGAAAACTGCAAAATTTTCTTTTGGAAAATTTGGAATGCTGACTACACAAATATAAAACTTATCACTTTTATTAGTAAGGTTTTTCCTAGAAAACTTGATTTTAGGGGGACCTGTGGAGTCTATAACGTTAAAAAATTCAAATACTGTTTGGATTTGTTCACTTTAATGGCATTGTCTTTTAGACTATAGTGCAATCATTTCAGCTAGTATCTGTTGTGCTGGGTGTGAGAAACATAAAAATATATTTAATTTGAAAAAAATAAAAAATATCAAGAATATGTGACAATTCCCTTGCAAAAGGACATTTCAGGTAGAAGACCACTATTGCCTATTAGAGTTCATGAACTTGATAGCATTGTCCTACCCCTTCTTCTCACAGGGGAGGATTTGAACGAACAATTAGAAGACATTCCTTCAAGGAGAGTTTTGTTGTAGACACACCGAGGAGAACACATCAGGACTGTGCCAGTTTTAATTTATAACATAAGAGTTTATTCCAACTAAATTCAGTAAATTAATTAATATTGCTTTGTTACTGAATAGCATTTAAATATCTTTAAAGAATATATTTAATTTAATCTACCCGTGTTTTCTTAATTATTCTTATTACTTCTCTCTTAAACATATATACATACAAGCCCTTTTGCAAAACCGCGCGATAACTTTTGATAACTGTCGTCATCACCAATAACATTTCACAGTCGTGGAACTTAGCATCTCCAAATTTATGGCAAAAGAGCAAAATTTCAGTCTTTCATTCTTTTTTTCATTATCTTATGTTATGGGATCCGAAGAGCGGAGTAAAACAAAATTGAATCAAACTAGTTACCCGCTAGCTAGGCTAGACTAGGGTGGGAAACTTTATACATATACAGCGGAGCTAGCCCTCCCAGGGAACAGTTTTACAACAGTTTACGACGAGTTCACAAACAGTCAACAACTATTCAACCTTCTCAACTAGTCTGTCTCTTTATATATCTCTCGGTGTTATCCAACCTTAATGTAACTTACTCTCCACATTGACCATTTTTCTCGACTTCCATGCATTATAAGTTTTTACAGATGTGAATAATGCATGAAAGCCGAAAAAAATAAAATGTTATTGAGGAGCGTACGTTACATTAAGGTTGGATAAAATACTTGTATAACTTTTTCAGTGAAAGATCTAAAAAAAAGTCTGTACTTAAGCTCGTTTAGACTCGTTATATTCAGGCCTGTAAAAAAGAACCCATATTTAAGTATACATGCGTGCATGGATGGTATGTGTGAATTATGAAAGGTGAAATGTGGAATGGAATGCATAATTATCAAATAACTTGCATATGTAGATTAATTGTTCAACAAATTTATGTATCTATACTATCTTACGATCATTAAACTCGGATTTTATCATTTCTTATCAGTAACTATTCCACAGTGGCCCACGGTTGATACTTTCATGTTATTTCGCTCTGTTATAAATAAATAAATAAAAATAGTAAAATAGTAAGGGCAAATAATTATCAAAGTAAAATCCCCTTCAAAAAATATAGTTTAAGTTACACATCCCCATCATTGATGTTTCCTTTTTAAAAGGGAACCCTGTCTTTAAGGGACTGAAACATGTGTTTTCCTATTCAGGTAGTAACATCCCTCTTAACCTAGTTAGTCAAAACAAAACAATTTTTAAAATCCAGTGTACCAACTGAATTTGCTCTGTGCAAGTCTATGTTATTTCACTGTTTGACAAAAAACATCCTGATGATGGGCGAACGCCCGAATCCGGTCGATGACCACAAAAAGAAGCAGGCTACCATGGAAAATATCTCTGATGCTCTCCAGCTCTGTGGAACCAGCCACAACACCCCCAAATAGTGCTTGTAAAAATGAAATATTTATATTGACATTGTTAATGTTTAGTTTAAAGAGAAAAGCTGAAGCTGTTTCGAGAAAAGTGCAAAAAAAAATTGAAATACTCATTTTTTAAAGTCGCACTTCCTCGTCACCGATTTTCCTTACATTAATATTTTTTAACATATTTAATTCTCCTTTTATATTATTTAGGTACTTGAATAGTATATTATTTCGAAAAAGCACTTTAATATATTAAACGTTATCTTTAATAAGTTTTCGTCAATTAAGTCTCCTTTATGAGAATAATTGCGGAAGAAGACAATAACTGTACATCACCTATACCACTGATACCTGGAAATTCGGAATGTTCAATCAACCAACGTAATTGTAATAAATAAAATGAAATACAGTCTTATCTGTTTCCTCAAATACACACCTGTTGTAATTGCATACCTGTTTTGTAATATTTATGTAATATTCTCGATTACCTTTCGGTCAAATATTTGAATATTTTATAGTTTCTTTAGAATCCTAGATGATGATGATGAAATAAGTTTTATCACAACTATGACACTGGTTTTGTTTTAAATTTATCAAATAGGAACCAAAACATGATGCATGTCGATATTAATTTGATTTATGGTGTTTGCTTCCAACCTTTACCATGTAAAATGTATGTCATTCCTGCGCTTAATGACATACATATTTATAATTGCAAGTGAATGTTAAATTTTCTTGACATATCTTAATATTTTATTTCTTATATTATGTCTACAATGATGTAAACAAAATATGTAATTGCAATATAATGACACAATTGCATAGCTTTAAAGGCTTAAGAAGGAAATTTCTCAATTGTTTTTCATAAATGCACCATAATCCTTTATAATATACATAGTTTCAGTGAAAGCGTTATTAAGTTTACATTAATGCTGTATTTAAATACAACTGTATTGACATTTTGTTTTCATCCATTGAGAGCTTACCTTATTCCGTCTAAAGGTCTAAAGTATTATTTTTATGGTTATCGTAAAAAAAAATTTATTTTATTATTGCGTAAAATTTTATTATTATTGTTATAATACTTAACGAAGGACTTCATCAGGAGATAATTGTAGTTGGCCTTGTGATGATGCGAACAGTTACATTGATGATTTAATATGAGATCTTATTATACAAACTAAGAAAAACTTTTTTATTTATTTATTTCCAAATATGAACTGTAGCCATCGTTGTCCAAGGTCACACCATTCTAAAAACATGAACCTGCACATTCCACAATTGTATTGTTGATGTGCCTCAATATTAATCGTATTAATAAAAGTAGGGAAAGGATTAGCTCAGTGGTAGCGCGTTGGACTCTCACGCGGAGGTCCAGGGTTCGAGACCCCAGGGCTTCCCCTTAGATTTTTATCTTCCTGGGAGCCACTGCCGCTCACTGACCAGTGATTGGCAGTGTTGTCGGTAGGGAGAGAAGTCCGAAGGCCGGCAGTGCACTGTGAGAAGGTTCCGGGCACCAATGACTATAGATGTTGACGCGCCTTAAAATTAAAAAAATAATAATAAAAGCAGATGGTTCCGTTAAACTGATTTTGATCGTGTCAGATTCCCTTTGAAATCTAAAACGGAATATCAAGTTTAAACTTTTTGTGATTTTTGGTTTTTTAAGTTACGCTATTGATACATCTACAAAAAACAGGGTATATATATATATATTTCAGTTTGAAGTTAGAACTTTATATACCCTTTATATTCTTGAGAACATATTTTTGGGTTCAGAGAGCAAAAAAAAAAAAATCTGGCATGAAACACTCACACAACTTTCTCTTACTCCAGTTTTCAAAATTATATTTGACAAATTTTATAGTTTGTGTACCAAATTTAATGAAATTCGTTTAATGAAAGCTGAAGAAACTGTTCAGTAAAAGCGCACTTCCGGTTTACTAATTTTCTGAAACTCGGAATTTTAGCCATCTATTTATTTCTAATTAATTTTGTTTGGGTGATTGAATTATAAAAGCAACTATGATAGCACTTTAGAGAAAAACTAACCCTACCCCTCCCCTAAAAGTGCCCTTAAATGAATTTTCCCAGAGAAATGTTTTAAATAAAAGTTGTACATCTTTGTATGTGTAGTTTATATTGGAAGTTTCAAGAAACTCGTCGGGGCCATTTTTGAGAAAATCGCGAAAAAGTGAAAAAACAATCATTTAGTAAAGTGGTAAAGTAAACGCAGTTCTGCTCATCCGATTTTTTTCGAGCTCGGAATTTCAACAACATATTTAATTCTAATTAACATTATTAAGATGACATAATTGTCTAATAAACTGAAACAGCACTTTAGAGAAAGTCGTAACCCCACCTTTCCCGCAAAAGTACCTATAAATGAATTTTTCTGGATAAATATTTCATTTAAAAGTTGTAGCTATTTGTATGTATAGTTGATGTATCAAGTTTTAAGGAAATCGTTGAAGCCATTTTTGAGAAAATCGCAACAAAATAAATAAAAAACTAGTAAAGTGATACTTCCAGTTGAGGAATATTGACAAATAACGTTCTTCAGAACCCATTGTGGTCCTAAACGGAATCAAGTTTCATCTTTCTAGGGCTTTTCGTTTTTGAGCTATGCTGTTCACATACATACACACCCACAGACCATTTTCTATTAAGATGACATAATTGTCTAATAAACTGAAACAGCACTTTAGAGAAAGTCGTAACCCCACCTTTCCCGCAAAAGTACCTATAAATGAATTTTTCTGGATAAATATTTCATTTAAAAGTTGTAGCTATTTGTATGTATAGTTGATGTATCAAGTTTTAAGGAAATCGTTGAAGCCATTTTTGAGAAAATCGCAACAAAATAAATAAAAAACTAGTAAAGTGATACTTCCAGTTGAGGAATATTGACAAATAACGTACTTCAGAACCCATTGTGGTCCTAAACGGAATCAAGTTTCATCTTTCTAGGGCTTTTCGTTTTTGAGCTATGCTGTTCACATACATACACACCCACAGACCATTTTCTAAAAACCACTTTTTTGGACTCATGGGACCTCAAAACGGATATTTCCGGTGAAAACTCGATATCGAAAATTTGACACGATTACAATACTTTCTCTTACTAGGAGTTAGAGAAAGTAAAAAATTTATTTGGGGTGAATCTAGTTTCCTTTCTGTCACTAGGTAGGAGAACCATACATTGTACTACTAGGAATGCAAAGAACATGAAGATCTAACATCGCAGCACTTGCAAATCCTCCAAAATAATTTTTTCCTAAAAAGGTTTCAAATAAAAGTAATTAATATTGAGAAGGTCTAAAAGGTTTTCTTGTTGATAAGCTGGATCTAATAGTTACTGGTTTTGTATTATTTACTATAAATGATACTGTTTTCCATTTTCTGTTTGATATATATATATATATATATGATCTCGGCTGGGTAAATATTTTGATAATGACTACCTTCAGAGCAACACAGATCTCCAATGGCAGTCTGAGAAACGTAAAATTGCCAAAATAGATAGAAAAGGCCCAGAGTTTGCTAGATGCTTCATCTAATCATATGAATTAGAATCTATCTTTCACGTCAAAGATACGGGAGGACTTTTTACCACTTAATCGGGGTTTTATTTTATCCAGTATGGGGATCGATAAACTTCATATACGAAACATTTATTTAAATTCATTAGGATTCAAAGAAATTCGAAGGGAGTTAACTTTCTTTTGAACGATACCTGCTTCTAACTAACCCTAATTCTGAAGTCTCTGTAACTGTACGATAACTTCTTTTTTAATTAAGATATCTAATGCTTTCTTGAACTTTTCACGAGAGAAGGACTCACCGGGCAGGAGAAATGTTTGGAATTGACTCTTGCTTCTAATTCATAAACTATATTCACCTGGAAAGTATCCTAATCCTGATGCTTTCCCAGTAAGACCCAGGTGATTTTATTTACTAATAGGAGGAAGATCGTAGGATTAAAACCTCTTAGGTTATTAGGAACTTCTGTTCAGATTTGCAAATCGGTGAAGTTTCTTAGGGTGGTTCTTGACAGTAAATTAAATTGGTCGGAACATGTTAAGGCACAACATCAAAAGGCAATTATTTCCTTTTGGCAATGTCGAAGAATCGTAGATAAAAATTGGGAGATTACTCCCAAGATGATGTTTTGGATTTATGGTATGGTTATTAAACCTGGGTTGTTGTATGCGTCTGTGGTGTGGTGTCATCGCATTGAGATAAGATCCGCTAGACTGCTGCTTGAGGATATTCAACGCTTGGCTTGTCTGGGGTGACCGATGCGATGCGGACCACGCCTACAGCTGCAATGGAGACTTTATTAGTAATTCCACCGCTCTTTGTAGAGATGAAAACTATGGCAATGAAAGCCTGTTATAAAATTAAACAGGCAGGTTTTTGGCAGGGAAAGCGATATGGTCACTCTACTATTCATCGCGAGATGCTTTTAAAGGTTCCTGTTACAGGTTTTCCCTCTGATAGAATGTTGAAGACTTTTGTTTTCGAGCACTCTTACAGTGTCGGGTTACCCTCTAGGGAAGATTGGTTAATATTGGGTCCGTCTGGCATGATACCTGATAATTACTTCCGGTGTTACACGGACGGTTCCAGAATGGATGGTAGGCCTGGAGCTGCGGTCTATTTTGAGACCGGAGATCATTTGACAGTATCTCTTGGTGAATGGACCACGGTCTTCCAGACTGAGGTTTATGCTATTCTTTGTTGTGTTTTGGATGAGAGGGTACGTAACACTAACTTAAAAGGTGTTTGTATCTGCTCGGACAGCCAGGCTGCGTTGAAGGCGCTGAGTTCATGCGTCTTCACTTCCAGGTTGGTGTTAGAATGTTCAAAAAGACTGGAAGAGCTTTCTTCTCTGAAGGATGTGCTTCTAGTATGGGTGCCAGGTCACATCGGAATTTTTGGAAATGAGCAGGTGGATAGGTTTGCCAAATTAGGCGCCTCTCTTCCTTTCATTGGTCCCGAGCCTGCTGTTGGAGTGTCCTCTGGCACATGTCTGTCAGGCGTCCAGACATGGACAGCTTCACAGCATTCATCCTTATGGATGAGCTCAGTTGGTTTTCGGCAGTCCAAAATGCTCATCGGGGGTCCGGACAAGGCCATTAGTGAGACGTTGCTGTGTTTTTCACGGAGCGCTCTCAGGCATCTGGTTGGATCTCTCTTACTGGACACTGTGGTTTAAGGAGACATCTCTACATAATGGGGCTCATACCGGATCCATTTTGTAGAGTCTGTGAGACAGAGGAGAAAACACCCATCCATCTTATGACTGATTGCTTGGGTTGTGAGGAAATTAGGTTCAGGACCTTTGGTCGGAATAGGATGTCTGTGGAAGAGCTTAGGCTATTTCCGCTTAAGGTTATTGTCCGATTTATTCGGACTGCGGTGAATCTTAGATGGATTAGACCCGGGCCTGGATTATAGACCTGGCTTGTTGTTGTTTTTCTTGGGGTAGCTATATGGGCCCAGTGAGGCTTTGGATAGCGTAGGGTTTCCCTCCCCATAGACAAATAATAATAATAATAATAAATCCTGATGCTTCCTTATAAATTCTTCTTTATATGTCATGGGTTGGATATTATCAATTAAGCGCACCAAGTCTAACTTCTGTAATTATATGAATACCAAGAATGAGAGTATTATTAGGTCTATCAATTATAAATTCTGCATTATAGTCTTTGAGCGGTAAGTACACTATTATGTTATTTTTCCATAAGGCATAATTTTAAAGCCTCCATAAGCTAATTAAATTAAACTGAGTTTGCTCAACATTTATTTCTGCAAATAAATTTTGAATTAAATGAGCAGAAAAGTATTAATTTTAGAACCTTTATCAATTCTTAAATTCTTAAGTTAGTAAATATTTATTTAGTATAATTTCTTTAGTACAGGAATTATATTTAGAATTAATTGTATGAACTGTAACTGATTCAATTAATAAAGAATCAATACCCATATCAATTAGGTTCATCTCAGCTAGATTGTATTTAATTGCTATAATTTAACTGCTGTCTATATTTGCGACAACATTTAACAAAAGGATTGATAGTTCCACAAAAATTACACTTCTTCTCATAAGCTGTGCACTTATTAACATATTGATGGGATATATATATGTACAACTATTCCTAAGTAATTTCTGTCATGGAATTAGACACGGCAGAATATTTGAATTACTTAGCGTATGTTCATTGGTTATCTGATTTCGATTCCTTTATAAATAGTATTTTTTTTTTATATTATCTATTTGGACTTGTATATTATTTTGGCCTACCTAACACTGCCGCATTTCTTTTCTATATTTTTTACCAGCTTCAAAAGTCTCAGAAAGCCAATAGTTTCAGCCAAATCTTTGTCAGCACGGAGCAATTTTTGTTGGAGATCTTTATTATAAAATCCCATAACTATCGGTTACTGAAGAAATTCCAATTCTGTCTCACCAAACTCACTATCTAAAATTAAACTTCTTAATGCTCTATAAAATGTATCAAAAAAATGCACAAGGTTTTTAGATCCGTTTAAAGAAATTAAAATGAGATATATAACTTCATTTCGTTGGGGGGGTTACCTTCCGATTCCACTGCATCTAATATTTTCACAACGGTTCTCTTAGCTATAATTTCTAGGTTACCTACAAGTTTTGTAGCTTTCAAACAAAACTTATAGATTCCCGTATTCACAGATAGTATATCAAATTTCAAGAAATCCATCGGAGTTTTTATGGAGAAAAATGAAGATAACTAAAAAAACAATTTCCGATCAACCGTTTTCTTTAAAAACGAAATTTCGGCAACATATTTTTTAATTTTAATTAATATTATAGATGTAAGAATTGTATAATAAACGGAAATAGCACTTTATGAGAAAACATAACCCCATCCTTACCTGAAAACCAGCCTAAAATGAATTTTCCCAGAGAAATGTTTCGATTAAAAATTATAACTCTTAGTATATGTAATTGATTTACCAAATTAAAAAAAAATAAATCGTTGGAGCCATTTTCGAAAAAATTGCAAAAAAGTTAAAAAAAAAAAACATTCAGTTGGTACTTCCGGTAAAGGAATTTCGACAAATAACTCGGATCCCATGGTGATCAAGTTTGGACTTTCGGTGATTTTTGGTTTTTGAGTTATGCTGTTCAAATACATACTCGCACGCGCGCAGACCATTTTCTAAAAACCACTTTTTAGGCTGAGGGGACTCAAAACGTGTATTTCCTTGAAAATGTGATATCGATAATTTGATACCATTACAATACTTCCTCTTAATAGGATTAAGAGACAGTAAAAATGGATATTTTGTATTGAATGTTCTTTTCCTTTTTTTTTAACTGAAAATTATTAATTAATTCCTTTGAGAAATTCAAATAAACATCAATAAAATTAAACATTTTTTTGGAACATCAATTTCATTTTGTCCCACTAATATAAACTACCAAATACAAAATGGCGGACTTATATGTATTTCCGCCTAATTCTTTTTTCCCTTCTTTTTCAATAATGCAATGAAAATTCTGAGTTTTTTCCTAATAGCTAACATTAACTACATAAAGCAGTTAAGTAATATGTTAGAAATAACTTGATTTTTTTTTTTTTTTTATATTAATTTGTGTTGCACAATTTGATAATTTATAAAATACCTACGAAGATAAAATTAGTAAAGGAATTTTAAACTAGATTTTTCATAGAAATAATTAGCTATAAATAATTAGCCAATCACAGAGTACAAATAAAGGTGTGGAATGTGGACGTGGTCAACATGATAATTCTAGTTTTCTGATTGGCGTAACATGCACCCTCATTTGACACCTTCACTTCTACACTGTGATTGGTTAATTATTTATAGCTAATTATTTCCTCAAAAAAATCTAGTTTAGAATTTTTTTACTAATTTTCCCTTCGTAGGTATTTTATAAATTATCAAATTGGGCAATACATTTTTTTAATTTTTTTAAATAAATGCAAAAAAATCGAGTTATTTCTAACGTAAAGTATTTGACCGTTCATACTAATGAAAAAAAAATTAAAATTGTTAAACACCTATAAAAATTTCTCCAAGGAATTCATAATATTCAGTTAATAAGCTTTTCTTCGACTTGGAGGTTTTAGCCATTCATTTATATTGTCCTTAATTTTACGTAGGTGGCGCAGTCCACAAAGTATTGAAAGAATACTATAAAGATGGAAATCTACGCATGGAGTTAATTCGATCAAAATCTAGTTTCTCACAACAACATAAAAATATCTGTTATAAAACACTCACACGACTTTCTCTTACTGTGAAAGAGCAAATTTTCTCACACTTACAGTTCTTATTAATGTTTAAAACCGTCGACATTTTTATGGAGAAAATCACAAAAATCTGGAAAACCTATTCAGTAAAGTCGCACTTCCGGTCAACCGATTTTCTTCAAACTGGCAATTTTGGCAACTTATATAATTCTAATTAATATTATTTAGTTGACAGAATTGTATAGCACTTTACAGGAAACCAAAACCCCTATTCCTCCCCCAAAATTCCCTTAAATGAATCTTTCCGTAGAAATGTTTCAAATAAAAGTTGTAGCTCTTTGTATGTGTGATAGATATTCCAAGTTTAAGGAAAATCGATGGAGCCCGTTTTAGAGAAAATAGCAGAAAACTAAAAACTATTTTCAGTAAAACGGACTTCCGGTCATCCGATTTTCTTCAAACTCGGGATTTCAAAACATATTTAATTTTAATTAATATTATTTAGATGATAGAATTGTGTATTAATTGAAATAGCCCTTAGAGGAAACGGTAACTCCCCTTTACCCAAAAATACGCTTAAATGAATTTTCCTAGAGAAATTTTCAAATAAAAGTAGTAGCTCTATGTATGTGTAGTTGATATAACAAGCTTTAAAAAAATTTAAAAAAATCGTTGGAGCCGTTTTAGAGAAAAACACAAACCACAGAAAAAACAAAAAATTCAGTAAAGTGGCACTTCCGGTTGATGG
Source organism: Triatoma infestans (assembly GCA_011037195.1). Lineage (NCBI taxonomy): Eukaryota > Metazoa > Arthropoda > Insecta > Hemiptera > Reduviidae > Triatoma > Triatoma infestans. The sequence continues at coordinate 15,522 of JAAEAF010002616.1, read as the reverse complement.
ATTTTGCCCGAAATCTTCGTGTCTGATGCGGTGTTAGTAGCTAAATGGAATACAAAGTTTAAGCTTCCTGCAACTAGTTTTGAAATATTCTTTTCAAACACATCCACACACGCACACACACACACACACACACACACACACACACACATATAGTGTGTTATTGAATAGCATTAAATATCTTTAAAGAATATATTTAATTTAATCTACCAGTGTTTTCTTAATTATTTTTATTAACTTCTCTCTCTTACAAACACAATCCCTTTACAAAACCGCTCACGCCACAAGCTACCACTACACCAGAACACATCACACCAATAACATTTCATCCCCTTTGGGGATGCCAGCCTAACAACATAAACAACACTTACATTGATGTTCCCCAACAGCAACACACACAACCAGAAGTAGGTGGCGATATATGCGAACTAATTGGATAGAAAGGTATTCGTAGGCACACGTTAGCTCCTCACCTATGTACTTACACTTCGTAGACTAGTACAAGCTACAAAATCTAATATCTGAGGAAGCCAACAACATATCTTTTAGGTCGTAGTGGACTTGGCTTTATAGCGATTCCTGATATACTAAAGCCTAAACACTTGGTTCAAAAGTTCTGGTCATACACTCCTAAGAAACTCCTTAAAACTAAATTTTTTTTGGAAAAATGTTTCAAATAAAAGTGGTGGTATTATTAATATTTGTATATTGTAAAGAAAGTTTCGAGAAATTCATTGAAGACGTTTTCGAGAATACCGTGAAGAATTGAAAAAACCAAACCAATAAGTTGTCAGTTTTCGATCAATAGCTCCATAGACCTAAATGGAATATTACGTTGGAGTTTTCAGCTATTTTTTGGTCTCCATAACACAATCACACAGAACAGAAAGAGAGAGACTAGATAACATTAATTAGGTTGCATTTAATTATTCAAGGCAAGGTGAAGATAGAAGACGATCTCACTGTAATTACTGATATTTTAAATAAAAATAAAAGAATTCGAGAAAATTTGATAAATTAGGAGGAAAAAACAAAATAATTTAAATTTTGTAATTACATTTTTGTTATACTATTTTTGATTCTAGAATGTTTGAACAGATTAAATAAACATTATTTTTAGCTGTGTATTTAATCTTTCGTTTTATTTTTTTTTTTTTTTTATTCAAATTTAGAGCTCAAGCACTTTCAGACGCAGATTTTTCAATAAAGATGACCTTGATTAAAAAGTTGAAGGTTGTGACTAAATAAGTTTGGATGGAAATCAAACTGCCTTTCAGTTTGAGGTTGGGGGGGGGGAGTCATTCAAATTATTTGCCTTGCCTTTTGTGTAAATAGTGTATATTTTCTCCAAACTTATCATTATGAATTTCTTTTGTGCTTTTTTTTTTAATGGACTCCATTAAAATCAGAGGAACTTGTTAAAAACAGAACACGTTTTCGTGAGTTCCATATTAAGATATCTTTTCCTGGCAATCAGTGCTGAAGAGGCCTCTCATTCGTGATTTCTTTGTAGTGAATAGAGAGAAAATTGTTCCAGGATTGGCAAATACACAATTGGTGGTGGTTAGTTCTTATTTTTTTTTTTCATAAAGAATTATTTTCTATAAATTCTAAATCATTTTGTTGAAAAGTAAAAATATATAATAACTTACTTTCATTTTTTTTCGTTTTACCAGAGGATAAATAATCTAAACATACTTTTACCTGCCCATACTTAAGGTAAAAGTTGAATGAATTTATAGGTGAGATTCAATATTTGCATTTTTTTTTCAGAGATTCAATATTTCTTCTTATTTCAATGGCGAATGTATGCCAGGATGTAGCTTAATCAATCACTTTGTAAACAAGGTTGTAATTTGACTAGCTGTTGCTGAAAGTGAGCGTACCAATCAAAATGGTCATTGTAGACGTTAGCAACATAAAGGCTTATTGGACCTCATTTTCTTACTATATTGCATGCAACATTGCTATGATAGCGGATAAGTCGCTTTCATAATGATACAAATTGTGTGATACAAAAGTATGTAATACATAATGATACAAAAGTTTGAATGATTATGTCCGCAGATCTTGAAAAACATCAGAGATTATTTTGCTGAATCGGCTGCTTAAGTTTGTGGTCATGCATCATTTTCGCGCGTTTTCCATTTTGTGCAAGTTATTGATAAACTGTAATATCACAATTGTGTGCATTACTTTCGAGTTTAGCATTTGGCCTACCTAAGTCAGTCACAATAAATTCGCATTTTTTTTTGTAACGTCTACATATAAGTATAATGAACACATAGGCATGAAAAGGAGCTACAATAGATATTTTAGTAGAGAGGGAATGGTTTACAGCCTCAGCCTGTACACACCTCGCATTCCTCAGTGTATTAAAGACAGAGTGGATGTTTTTTTCCATACCCTTTTGTACAATTTGTTAATTAAAAGAATGCCTTTTCGAACAAGTGGCATCCCGCTTACTGTGGAGAAGTTTAGGTTTATGAGCCTTTATATTAAATTTGCCTGGTGCAATCTTTGATATCACACTGTTTATCAACATTTTCTGAAGGTGAGTGAAGTTCGAAACCGGTCGATGACAACAAAATTTATAGTCCATCACGGAAAAAGTCTACGATGTCCTTGGCAAATTCTATTCAATTAATCATACATATTTCTAGATAATAATCAGACAAGTACTTCTCAAATTACATAACTATTAATAATATTTACTATTAGCGCTAATTGCTCTGGTGGAAGGTGAGATTCTACTTAATCACCTATATTGGCCTTGACTGTGAAATCTAAAGAGAAAAGGAATTTTTCTTCTTTAACTGTTGTACCCCCCTCCTCCAAGGTAAGATCACAACAGTACCTTATACAAACTTCTTGATTTCTCCCACTTGCTTCTCCGTACGGTTTTTGTTAAGTTACTTCTTCTTTGTTATTCGTATACCACGCCTTGTGCATTTTTACAAATATGACCTTGGTGAATAAAAAATGAAGATAGATAAGACAAACAGGTGAGGTTGGTACCAAGGTGTGGCTGGTTACCAGCGGGTATCCGTTCGTGTAGGAGATATTAGGATATCAACAAAGATCAAAAGCCGTAAATGATTCAGCGATAATATAATTTTTTCGTTAGTCAATTAAGCGGTTTAACATATTCACTCAAGTTGATAATTTTTTTTTTTTTTTGGCATTGGGTTTCGCCATACAGCCACCCAAGTTTATCATTAAATAATATGTATATAAAAATAAGAGTTTTGTAAAGTATCTTCATTCTTGAATGGATTTATAACAATGAATGGGGGCCTTGTCATTGCCGTAATATTTTTAAGTATTCTATATATAAAAAAAAAAATGTATAAAATAACTAACAGGATATGATTAGGTTATTTTGTACTTGTAGCTAAAAGTTAAGTCAATAATCAATTATTGAACACAAAAATTGAAGTTACATCGTATTTGGTTTTGTGCAGTTTTATCTGGGTCCTTAAGTTTTGAAAGATATAACAGCCTGTTGTGAAAAGTTTATACGACTTTCTTTACTTGCAGTTACTACAATTATCATTTGATAAATTCTCATCATACATAGAGTTTTTAATAAAATTATTAATTGACCTCAAAATAACACATAAATACAGAAGAGAAATCAGGTTATTTTGTTTGTTCGTACTTAGGAACGCATTTGTTAGAACGTGAATAGATTGTAGGCCATCAGATAGCACCCTCTAATCAGAATGCCTAACAAAACTTGAAGTAGCAGATTAGTATTCAGCGATAATATCAAAAGATCCTCAGAACTCCGCAAATGGTCATACTTTCCGGAAAAAGGTTTCTACAAACTCTGTCGGTAAATCGCATTTGCTGCTAATCCATTTTCTTCAGATTTGGAAATCCAGTAGCGAATTAATGGATTTTATTTATTACAAAGTTGTTAGAATTGTATATGAACTGAAATAGCCTTTAGTTGGAACCTTAATGTTGCAGCTCCCCCCGATCCCCCGAGAATCAATTTCCCTGGAAAGACGGTTCAATTAAAAGTTGTCAGAGGTGAATATGTATTAGTTCTTCTTCTTCTTTTCTGGCTATCCTTGAAATCCTTGAAAGATCTTGGCCTTCTCAATTACAACTGCCCATTCCGCCCTGTCCTGGACTAATCTACGCCATCTCCTAACTCCCATCTCTCTCAAATCCCGCTCCACCCTTTTAACCATCGCGACCTCGGTTTTCCTCTTCTTCTCTGCCCTCCTGGGTGCCCGGCACATATCCTTTTTGGGATCCTGCCATCCTCCATTCCCTCCAAGTGCCAAATCCATTTAAGTCTTTCCCTCTTTATAAATCCAACCAAATCCTGGTCCTTTACAGGTCTCATAATTCCTGGTTGGTCCTTATTCTCCAATTCTCCCCATTTTTCACTGGTCCAAATATTTTCCTCAGTATTTTCCTTTCCCACATACTGAGAAGGCGCTCGTCACTTTTCGTTAGGGACTATGTTTCACTCTCGCAACTTACCACAGGCCTAATTATTGTTTTGTAAATTAATAACTTACCATCCCTTGATAGCTCTTCCAAGCGTAGCAACTTTTGAAGCGACCAAAAACATTTTTTAGCAGCCATGATCCTGGCTTTGATTTCTTCAGTTACTTCATTATTTTCTGTAATAATTTACGTATTAGTTAATATGTGAAAATTACAAACATATTCCTTGGAGTCGTAATCGAAAATATTGCACAATTGAGAAAACTATTCAGTAAACTATATTCCAGTTAAAAAAATAATTAAAATTGAAAAACACTTCGAGTTTCCGGATTAATTAAAATTGTTCGTACAATTATATTATAGCTGTAAGTGAAAGTAAAAATTCAAGTAAAAAAGATCATAATTTGGGAGGATAAAGAAATTTCAAAGAACATGAAAGTTTATTCTTATAAACTTTAACAAACCAATTTTACGCATCTTGATCTAATGAAAAACTTTCGATAAACAGAATTTTTTTTTTTTTTTTTTTGTAAGCACAATTGAGTTATTGTTAAACTGAATTTCACTGAATCGAACAATTAATTAAAAACCATATTAAAGATATCTACCAAGATATTTACTTTAAGAAGGGTTCATTGTTGAAAGCTCCCCTAGACACACTAGGTTGTTGACGACAATAGAAAATCAGGGCTTGACTAAGCATCTAAGGTCATTCATGGATAGCCTCCTATTACCAAACTCTTAAGAACAGAAGTTTCACAATCTTCGAAAAGGTTTTTCTTCTTCTATTTTAAATATTGTACAAAAGGGTGTAGTAGTAGAAACTTCATAACAAATAGTTGCGTTTTTAATCTACAGAGATCTCTCAGGGATCCAAGGCGTAGGTGTAGATGTTTGTTGGGAGAGATTATAAACCAAATTCCCCACGTCCTAAGATATTTGTGTGTCTCTCTTTCATATTTTATGTTGTACATTTTATGTGATCGTCTGTAAAAGTGAAGGTACCTGTACTTGAAGTGAGTAATGGTGAGCTAGAATTGTCTGTATGGCTAAACCTATTTAGTTTCATATATCAACAACTAACTTTTTCTTTACAAACATTATAGATGTTGACTCTTGTATTTACTTAGACTTCGATGTCTATGGGGCAGCCAAATGTCGATCTACTTTTTCATGTAGGTATCCAAGTTTAGGATTCTCTGTTATAAGTTTTTTTGAAACACTAGGGTCATCAGGTTGAGTCTCTTTCAGTAGTTTTGTAGAACCGGCGCACTCATACTGCAGTAAGCTTCTCCAAGATAGTTGATGGCTTGGAGTAATGCTTGGCCAACATTGATAAGAATCAGGGTGGATAGTTGTAAAATAAAAGTAGTCGAAAGGCAGGACGTAATTTCCTCTTCTAGCTCATTAAATAATTATTACGAACTTGTCTTAAGATAGGCAATAGAAAGTAAGAAAGAGGAAATTGCATAGAGATGATAGTGTGCAATAGAGATAAAAGGGTAAACAAAGCAAATATAACGGAAACATAAAACTCCTCATCCAGCCAATCTCATATATGGAAGAAAAATTAAGCCCCGCCCACTCCTTACAGCCTTTACCTACAAGAAGGAGCGGAAAGTAAGGCACCGCTCCTCTAATGTTTTGCTTTCCTACTAGCATTTTGCAATATGAGCGGTATTAAGTTAAACCAAAAATACTTAATGCGGTCTTAACCCGAAGACCATAGTTTTTGCATGACAATGGCCGTGGCGGTCTGAAAGATTAAAGTTTTTTTTTTAATGTAAAAGTGAGGGAAAAAAAGAATTTACGTTTCTTGTGGTTAACTGATGGGAATAAATTTGTCTGTGAAAAACAATTATTGTCTGGATCTGAGTGGACGAATGCACTGAAGCTGAGTTTTAATTATGCTTCACTCCGCGGTGTGCCAGGCGTCGGCAATCAGGCGATGCGAGATGTTGGGCTCCTCTGCCGCAAATGCGGAAGAGAGACCGAAACTCCAGCCCATGTGCTGGGAAAATGCCCGAACAACATGCTCCTTGTCACTCGCCGACACCACAATGTCAAACGTAGGGTCATCGAGTTATTAAAGGAAAAAGGATATGCATGCTATGAGGAAGTCTACTGTGTTGACACAGACGGCGCCTCAAGATACGCAGATATAGTAGCGTTCGATAAAGACAGTCCATCTGCGTTAGTTGTCGACCCTACGGTTAGGTATGAGAGCAACGATCCAGACCAGGCCAAGCGGATTAATGAAGAAAAGAGAGCGATTTATGAGAAGTGCGTTAACTTTCTCCAAGAAAAGTTCCTACAAGAATTTGGAAAAAGGAACTTTGCAGTTCACGGTCTATGGTTCGGCTCTCGGGGAACAATCCCAGTGGCTACTGCAGAATTTTTTGATAAGTCGGCATTGACAAGGGGAACTTGACCCGGCTGGCGGAGCAAATTATCTTGGTTTCTTTGGGAATCCTCCATATTCATATCTACGGTCATTGAGAAATTGGTTATTGAAATAGTCTTATTTAATGCCCTATGTATTGAATTTATGTATGTTTCACTCTTATTTCGTGTTTTCTTTGCACTATTTCCTTTAGTTTTGTAACGTTTATGTCTTTTGGACTTGAGATTGTCTCATGAAGATAGATTAGTAATCTGTGTTTTAGCAACTCAATGAAATTGAGCAGCCACATCGACTTGGTTTGTCGCTGTAATCCTAGGTAATAATTTGTTTCTGTTAACAATTATTACAGCAAAATGGAATGCAATAACTAAGTGACCATAAGTAAATGAAAAAGATATTATGCCAAGATTATGAAAATTAAATAAATTGTAAATCGTGAAGTCATCTACTCTTCAGGGGTCCAAAGGCTTATTTGAGTTGTCAAGTTTATTGAGGTGAGCTGGAATAGTTTTTTTTATAACACGCTAAAGGTGAGCAGTTTTTGTTTGTCCATGCTAGAGTGTTGGAGGTAAATCTATGACATAACTGATTATATAAAGAATGATCTAATTTATTTTTTTTTTTGCCTTTTCGCCTTAGGGCATAAGGTTAATTTTCATCCTAGGGAGTTTACATTTGACAGCAAGGGTTATCTGGCCGGTAGTAGTTTAAAATACTTGTACCTTTTATCTTTTATCTTTCTTCCTTGTGCGAACACTTTCCCAACTATAGATGCTAACGGGGAATTGTATTTAATTATAATATCCACAATTTTTATGCATTGAGTTAAGTTAGGAGAATTTGGAGTGAATGTAAAGCTACCACTACCACCACCACGACTGCTCTACATTATCGTAATTATGGCCACAAGTTATGTAAAGAAAGTCAAACTTTCGTGATACCATATATAAGATTCAGGAGAATGTAACTGGTTTTCTACATAATATATACATTTCCTGCTCTATTTATGTTTCATACAATAAATAAACTGGCAAGAGATATTAGTGGACATTTCTAATAGTATGGGGTACAGTATATATGCTGCACACAAGTTCAACTTCTACGATAATACAATCAATGAACATGTTAATATATTTTCTGTTTTCTTTGTTAATATATTCGCTTTATGTTTCCTTTTCGCTGCTTACTTTGAACTTTTTTAATTTTTGGGGCTTTCTTAAAATTTAATATTGATTTTAATTTCGCCCCAACTAGAAAAGAAATATGAAACCCAAAACCAAATATACTTACATTTAATATTTATTAAATTTGATTCTGTTAAAATCAATTATTAAGGAGAAGACATTTTAATTTTAATAGCTATAGAGAAGTTTGTCATTATCATAAAGTACATGAATAAAAAGAATCGCTTTTCATTTTAATGCTCGATAATTTGATATCTTTGATAATTATTTGTAGTTAGACTTCTTTCTAAAAAACTGTACCTACTCCTTCTTTAGGGGGGAAGGAGTAATCATTCACTCTATCGGGTATCTTAGTAATTTGTCTTAGTATCTTAAATTTGTTATTTCAAACAAAATTTTCGTGACAAACACAATTAAAATCAAATACAAAAAGTTTCAACAAAACCGTGACAGAAATTAACAGTTTCTTTTCTTGTGAGCAATTTCACTATTTCAAGACGAAGAGGTCTCAAAAGGTATAATCTAATAATCTTTTATAGTTCACGTTAGGGGGGGTCGATGGGATGGTTAGCTTCTTCAGACAATCACTAATATCACAGACAACACTTCTCAATGAGCAACGGCAATTATGATGAAATTGTTTCAATCTTCGAGAAAAAAAGATGGGAGTTTAATTATTTTGTTTCTTTTAAAACGTTGTATTTTCAAATTTAATGTTTGATTTTTTTTTTTGCAAAACACTTTTAGGACAGAAGATTGTTGAAATGCTCCGCAAAACACATTTTAAGTACTAAATTATACTGGTTGGGCAGATTATTATTATAAGTTAGTAATTATTTCTGAATTATTACATAAATTTGGATACTATTGTCAACATTAAATATATAAATAGTGTGAGTGAGAGGAAGAACATTATATTGTGAGAGGTAAAAAGCTATTAACTGAACCTGTTAACTGATTCAAGGCGTTCCTTTCTTACAACTTGTGGATACTACTTATATATAAGAACTAGTTTGCAATTATTATCTGGCTAATAGAATAATGCGCCAGCTTTCTAATTCACATTTGAATTGACAGAAACATTCACCTCAATAAGTAACATTATTATAACAAAAATACCAGAGATTTATGTGTTCAGAATTAATAATATTGTTAAAAAAAGCTGGTATTTTATTTTAACATTGTGGTGTGAAATACTCCATACTTTCTGTTATTGCTATCCCCACAGTTCTGGTTAATTCTCTTTAAAAGTCGGAATTTTTGCTAGATATTTAGTTCGCTTTACTTTCATCAGTGGTAGGTCTAAGTTGTTCTGTTGACACTGTAGAGATATATCTAACGTCCAGATTCTCAAGAATCTGCACAAAAGATTTTTTCGAAAATGTGTTTCCAAAAAAAAAAAAAGTAACAGGTTTAAATGCTTGTAGGATGTATTCCACTTTTAAAGAAAATCTGTGGAACCGTTTTGAGAAAATCGCAAATAATTAAAAATCTCTTAATGAAAATGCACATTTTCTTCAAACATATTTAATTCTGATGTACAATTTACACACGAAGTGGAAATAGATAATAAAATTAATTTTTTAGACATGATGATTATCCGTGAAGAAAATGGTTCTCTTATTACCAATTGGTTAATGAAATCCATACGTTCTGACAGATTCATCATTTCCTTTCCAATTCAGAAAATATACAATCAGAATATCAATCAGATATTCCATATCTGATACAATCAGAAAATCAACTTTGTTAAATCTTTTACCAAACGTGTACTTCAATCCCCGTTTCCATGATGAGAACAAGTTAAAATTGTCTAAGATATTTAAAAATAATGGCTATCCTCTCCATACAGTACAAAAAAATAGTAGATCAACGACCCACAGATAATATGGTCAACCTGATACCCTCTACGCCATCACAGCAACTTCAGAATTAAGTCCTACATTTCTATCCCATACATAGAAGATCTATCAGAAAAAATAGTTAAAATCTTCCAGAAATATAACCTTTCCATTGCTCACAAAACCTCCAATCCTCTAAAAAAAAACTCTTGTCTAAACTAAAAGACCCCACACCCACAACTTTATTATCAGATATAATTTATAAAATAAATTGTTAACAATGTCCAGCTACATACATAGGACAAACATCTCAATATTTAAAAAATTGACTGTACCAACATAAATACGACTGTAAAACTAAAAAAAAAACCGACGGACATGACTACAGCAATAACGAAACATTGCATACAATACAAACATGAATTTGACATAGAAAACACCAAAACTCCTCTCCATCAACAATAATAATAAACAAAGAAATATATTGGAAATGATTCATATTAAAAAAGATAAATTATCTATCAATTTTAGAACAGACACCAAAAACCTATCCCTCAGTTATAACAATTTCCTGGAATTTCCAAAACAACATACAGACTAAGACACGGTTTTCCCATCCGCTTTCCTAGCCCTTTATAAACCTTGACCCATCCAATGTCCGTAGTAAAACTTGGTGATGGTATGTCACAGGTTAAACTAGAGTTTGTATGTAGTTCTAACTGAAAATTTTTTTAAGTACATTTCCTAAGTTATTTCCAGACTTTACTCTTATATGTGCCACATATGGTCTAAGTTTCAATAGTTGTGATTTAGTTTAATATTGATCTGTTCTACAACAATAGTTTAAAATAAATTTAAATGTGCTATATATATCATACTTTTTAGTTTATTTATATAGTTTATTTAAAAAAAAATTTATTTTGAAAATATTTATTTTAAGTTCATATTTTATGTTGTTTCTATTTATTTTGTTTTTTGATTTGTATTAAAACCTTTGTACAGACCCTGAAGAAGGCAATAAATTTGCCGAAATGTCGGTAGAAATTTAAGAGTTCTTTTATATGACCGTACCTCAACATCCAATTAACAATATTTAATTCTTCTATCTATCACATAGAAAGTTCTTACGATTTTCTGAAAGAAGCGCTATGATAGGGATATCAGTTTCAAAATGAAAAGTATGTCTGTATGTTTTTAGAGTGTTTGTGTTTATAATTTCGTGAAACTTATACTGTTGAAAGTAAGTGCGAAGTTTAAAAAAAAAATTCATTTGAATCATTTTCGTTAAAAAAAAATTCAGTAATTTGTACTTCCCGTTGATGAATTTGGACTGACACTTATAATCGTAACGATTTGTCTTAGTTTAAACTTTCTGCGCATTTTTAAAAAAATATTTTGTTTGCAAAAAATTAAGAAGACCATTTGCTAAAAACACGTTTATTTTTTTACTCATGGTCCTTATAAAGAGTTATTAATGGTAAAATATCAGTTTCGAAAAATGGACTTGGTCACTGTAATGCTATTTCTCTTATACGAGTAAGAGAAATTTAAAAAATGCGGTATTCTTGGGAATTTTACAATTTTGCAATGTATGTAGATTCCTTTTTTATCTGTGTAAATCCATTGGGCTACCAAGGATGGCTCATTACAAATAAGTAAATAGTGTAACGCAGCCACTGGTGCCATCTAGGAGAGAAAGCAGGTACCTCAAGTTCTCCTAGTAGCCGCTAGGAAGCGCTGGCGGCGCGATCTAGCCCTTTCTAGAACAATCGAGAAAGTTCTAGACCCTTCTCCTCAGGTATAAATAGTGGGACATCAGAGAGTTTACGGAGTTTCTTGTTACACACTAATTACTAATACTAATTACTTTACTAATTACTAATTACTTTAATAGTAATTTTACTTTGTGAAAAGTGTATAAAAAGTGAACAAAAGTGAACTTTTGTCGTTTAAACTGTGAATTAATTATTATTAAGTGTTGTATTATAATTTATTGTGTAAAACAATAAATTGGTGTTTTTCTTATTGAAGTTTAGAGTATTTTATCTAAACGAACTCACTTAAAACTAGTTGCAGTAGCTAGTTTAGAGGAAAAAACGTTACAATAGTTACTTAGTTTCAAGTACTTTATTATTATTCTTTCTTCGAGTTTTCGAGTTTCCAAAATGTGCATGGCACTATGTCGAAATTAACATTTGTTTCGTTCTTGATAACAGTTATTTTTTCTCATTCAGATTTTAATTCGTCACCCATAAAAGAAATGTGGGCAGCTGCATGGCTTTGCAATATAGGAATGAGGCTATCCCGCACATTCTGAATCAGCTCCATTGACACTACCCTTAGGCTGAAATAACTATTAGAACTATATATTATGCTATGCTTACAGCCCAAAGCTTTGGTATTTTTCCTTGAATAGTGTGGTCTACGTTTGTTGCATTAGGGACTCCAATAGGAGCACTTATCTTTTGATGTCACACGATATCAGGTCGATTATGGCCGAGTCTTTTCTCAGCAAACACTGTGCAAACTCTCAGTAAAGACGGTTTTCATTGTCATCTAGTATGGTTACAGGAATGTATTCAGTAATAAGGCGCTGCCTTCTCTAACAATTAGTTGTAAGGCCAATTAGTTTTAGACCTTCTCCTAGTGGACTAAATCCACTTGCGTCATGGCGCTTCCAGTCCTCTATGTGAGCAAGTGCTGGGCATCCTGACCTTAAATGGTTGATATTAGTACCTGGATTGTTCCTTTATGCTCAATAGCTATCATCATTCAGTAAGGGATCCTGCTAGATATGCTTGCGGTAATATCTTGTTCGAACCACTTGGTATTGCATTGCGGTGATATTAACATGTAAAAATGATTATTATTATTATTATCTGTGCCATCTCTAATTAATTGAGGCGATTGAGCTTTCATGTGGAAAAGAATGTGAAGGTCTAAGAGTATTATTAGTAGAGGTTTAATTCTATATCAGAAAGTTGGTGTCAAAGGGGTCAGGGTTGATAAAGTTGGACGTGTTGCTTTCTGTGATTTCAAATTACATTGAATGTTCTTCATCAGACCATGACTAAAAAAATAAAAATAAAACTAGATAAAAAATCTTATAAACTGAAGATGTGCAACAATGTGAATTGTTTTTATGAACGTGATTGCTTTGATTTAAAATCAACAAAGGAAATTTATATTTAAGAAATTATAGTTGATTGTAAAAAAAATTAAGAATCTAAATAATAAAACTAAAAATTAAAATAAACAAAAATGCTCACACGAGCGTTCATCTCTATAAACTTCAGTTTACTCTTCTCTCTAAAAATACGAGTTTCAGTTCTAATTATATTAATATATCTTGTCCAAATCTTGGTAGGAAATTGTTTGTTTTCACTTTATTTCAAATTTTGACTTAATCACGTTAACAACATTAGTTGGCGTCATGGACAAAACATTAGCAAATTATAAAAGTGGAAACTTCATTTATACTAACTAAATGTTTTTGTAAGATGCTTCCGCATTGAAAAAGTCCAGCTGCAATTTGAACTTCGCTAAGAAGATACCAATAACAATTCGGAAATAATAACAATTCGCAGTAGACAAAATAAAAGATCTTTGCTTGAAAATTTATTTTAAAGCAGATGGAAGAAGCCAAGTACCAATGAACTTTCACCTACGTTGACATCTTCATATCTCTGGAAACGGTTACTTGTGTATTCTTGCGTTACATATAATATATTACACAGGCATTCTTCTTTCATTGTTGAACCGCGTGTATCTGTTCAGAGAGAACATGACTGAGGTCTTCTTAAAGACCAATGAAGTTTTACAGGTTATTTTGTTAATGCGTAATACTTGGACTAAGGCGGTTGCTAAACAACTGATTTTTTTAAATTTTTGTTTTCTCCATTTTTATGAAGGCTTTCGCTATACGGCCGGCGTTGAAACTAAAAGGTTCTCAAAATGCACTTACATTTTATACAGTGTTTATAAATTGTGAATTAATACCTACATGCATATTTATTCACATGATGTATGTATTAGTATTTTATGTTAATTTTTATGCGTCGTGGGTAAGTGAGAGTTAATGAAAGAAGTAACCTTTGTGAAATGTAATAATTTTACTTTTCTAAAATCTATACTCAAGGCTATATATAGTTTGCACTCTCAATTGTTCACAAATATTATTTCATTCTGTAGTGTAACAATTAGTTCCAGGGTCGGCTTAGATAGCATGGTAATGAGGAAATAGCTCGGAGCGCCAAAATACGAAAAAAAAACAAAGTATGGGCTTGAAATTTTACAACAAAAAAAAAGCTATAGCAAAATATGAGCTTTAAAGATGTTTAAGAAAATATATATATATATATAATAATAATAATAATAATTTAACATTAACAAAAAACGCTAAAATGCATCTCCATAAAAAATTCAGTGATTCATTTCTTCGCATATTTTTTATTTTGAAAGCATAAAAGTATGATTTTTTTTTAATGCAATTTTAGACGATTGAGGCGGTAGAAAATCGATTTGAACATGAATCCCACGTAATCCGCAGCAAACATTCGAATTTGTGGATAACGATCTACAATAAAATAAATGACAAGGAGCTAAGAACAAAATGTGCGGATATTGATAATCTTTTAAGAGAACGATGATCAAAAAGGCATATGCGGATCTGATTTATTTGATGAAGTGAAGTTTTTACATGATTTTTCTCAATTTTGTTGCCAACACACCCATTGTATATTTTAGAGTTTATTGTAGCAAATAATCTTATGTCATCTCTACCATATTGTAACGTAGCCACTGGCGCCATCTAAGAGAGAAAGCAGGTACCTCAAGTTCTCCTAGTGGCCGCTAGTAAGCGCTGGCGGCGCGCTCTAGCCCTTTCTAGAACAATCTATAACCATCTAGACTTTTCTCCACCGGTATAAATAGTGGGACCACAGAGAGTTTAGAGAGATTCTTGTTACAAACAAAGTGAACTTTTGTTGGCTTAAACTGTGAATTAATTATTATTTGGTGTTGTATCTGTAAGTTATTGTGTAAAACAATAAATTGGTGCTTATCTTATTGAAGTTTAGAGTATTTTATCTAAACGAACCCACTTAGAACTAGTTGCAGTAGCTAGTTCAGAGGGAAAAACGTTACAATATTTATTCATTCGCTTAGAATTTACTTAACTGTTGCCGGTTACTGTTGTTAGCCTAGAAAAGAGTTTTTCAAAATTAAAGTTGATCAAGACGTAACTGCGTGCAGCAACGATGGAGTAGATGGTTTGGCAATAATATCAATTGTGCGGTATTTAGCTTGGAATTTCCACAATCTCAATTTGTGGAAAATTTAATTGGAAAATTTGCTGCAGTGAAGACTCGTAAGCAACAGTTGTAGTTTTTGAATTATTATACTGAATTTAATTACATATTTCAGTTTTCTGTAATTTTATTCAAGTGATATAAATAAACTTTGTATTAATTAAGTTATAATAAAGTTGATGGAGTATTGCAATTAAATTTTTTAATTCTTACTTAATCTTACTTTTTTTTTTTTTGAGGGGGGATAAGAGAGCCCAAAAAATGGGAAATAGTCGCTTTGAAGAAGCCCTTGAGCCGGCGCTAATTAGTTCTTTGATAAT
>JAAEAF010002615.1:0-135037 GCA_011037195.1 Triatoma infestans | reverse complement strand
CTGTTTCAGACTGTTTTTATCGAAAGCAGAATGCAGACTAATTGTTAGTTCAAATCTTTCCCTGTGAGAAGGGGTAGACAATGTTAACCGAGTTCTATGAACTCTAAAAGACAATGGTGGTCTTCTACCTGAATAGTCCCTTTTGTCAGCGAATGTTACATTTTCTTCATAATTTTGATAATTTCAAATGACATATATTTTTATATTTCTGGCATCCATCACAATTATATGAGGTAAAACTACATATTATACTGAAGTTACGGTTTAGAGAAAAGATGAAAGTTGCTGGTCCGATAGAACCATCCATATACAATTTATTCTGGAAAAACAAACTTATACACTTACATATATACAGACTATTTGCCAAAAAACATTTTTTTTTATTATGAGAACCAATATCAAAACATTTCGAATATTGACACGATCGCAATACTTGCCTTTACAGCAGTAAGAGGAAGTGAAAATGTGATGTCCTCAACAAAAAGGAGTTCTGCTCCATTCCTTTGATAATAATTTTTCTGCATGCTCTTAAATTCTTCTGGCCCTCTTTTGTTAAAGACGGCAATATATTGACGATTTCACCACCACAGATTCTATACACTCCAGCCGTCCCCTAAGTTTCCCTTTAAACTTTCTTCCAGAACTTTCATAGAGTAGTTACGTTTCAATCCACTCCTATCATTCTTTTGGGCTAGGAAATTGCTTCCAAAACTAAGTTCCTCAACACATTTCTCTCTTTCCCATTAGATACTTAGCCCCGGAATTAATACAACTCCATATGTTGATTATTTTTTTAGCTGAAGCCGTATTTTTGGGTGGGTTAAATAATTGCAGCAGCAAAAGGGCGATGCCACTGCCTCTCTGTTGGGTAACCTAGATTTTGTCCAGCAATCTATTTAAATAAAAATTATACTTCACTGATTGGAGATAATTATATCAGTTTAATCTCTTTTTCTTACTTTTCAGAGTAGTTTTTGTGACATCCGCAGCCACACTTGGCATTCTTTGTTCGGCTATATTACTTGGTTTGGTAATTTACGCAACTTATTATAACTGTGATCCAGGATTGAGCAAGGTAATGAATTTTGTATATTCCTTCATTCTGTTTATAGTAAAATAAAATACTTATTTTAAAATGGTTTTCAAATCGTCAGGCCTTAAAATTATGAGATGTTTGTAGGCAATGGCCAGAGCAGTTTTAAAGAAAAAAGAATTCTTTGTTCATCTACGTTTCGGGTACCATTGATGCCCTTCTTCAGGAGCTCTGCAAAATTTATTAGAGAAAAGGTACATTATTATTCAGTATTGTAGTGAAGAAAAAGTGCATAGATTTATAATAAATAAAAGAAAAATTTATTAATATTAATTGATAAAGAACAATTTATTTAAAAATAAATACCCTTTTTCTTCTCTACAATATTGTATAATAATATACCTATTCTCTAATAAATTTTCAGAGCTCCTGAAGAAGGGCACAAATGGTACCCGAAACGTAGAGCAACAAAGAATTTTTTTTTTCTTTAAACTTCTCTGGCCATTGCCCATATAAACATCTCATTTAAAATATAAATAAATAAAATAGAGAAATGAAATTTTGCAGGGATTCGCAGCTCAGAATGAACTAGTGCCGTATTATGTAGTTGATTCAGGAAGAAAAGTTCCAGGAGTTACTGGACTATTTTTAGCAGGAATCCTTTCGGCTGCTTTAAGGTAAAGTAATTAGATAAATTGATCAGGTAGTTGGTCCTTGTCATCATAGCATATTTCTTTTCCTTCATTCTGATCAATTCCTGATTTTCTTCTGCCGACGGAGTCTGGTTTGTGGCAGAGTTGACCATCAATCAATTAAACTTTTATCAACTAAAATTTAAATCTAATTAATTTAGTTGAACAAAAAAAAATTAACTTATTGAGATGTGGAAAATCAATCAATTTAACCAACCAAAAAGTTTGATTTTAATTCTTAATCCATTCACGAATGAAATTCCATTTTAATTCATTCACTTAGTCAGAGTTAGGAAATAGGCATTACAATCATATTGCGCCATCAATACGCAATATTTAGTATCATATTTAGTATAAGTCCCTGAGAATCGGGAAATGGTGATGAAGAGAAAGAAAGAAAACTTTAAAAAATTGAAAGTGTAATGGGTACAGTTCAGGACAGTTTTTACGCAGTTTACGACAGTTAACAACCAGTCAGCAACCTTCTACTTACTACCTTCTTATCACTCAGCCAGCCTGTCTATAAATACTTATATATCTCGGTACCTAACTTCTATTGTAAAGTCCTTGCAGTTTGTGTGTTCCTTTCATTAAACAGTTTTCAGCATATATTGTAATTTATTTCTCTAAAGTCCATTTTCTCTAATTCTCTCCTTCACACATCCATTATGAAAGTCAACGTCTGCGCACACACATGATAAACCCAATCTGAAAAGAAGCTTGCTGTGACGGGCACCATCTTAAATAATTAATAGATTATTTATAAAAAAAAAAAATAGAAAAATACATACAATAATTTTAATTATAAAATTAACAATTTTAGCTCGATGTCAACAGTAGTGAATACCATTTCAGGAACTACTTGTGAAGATCTAATCAAACCTATATTGCCTAAAAAATTAACAGACATGCAGACAAATTTATGTATTAAATGCATAGTAGCAGTTTTTGGTTTAATAATAACTGCCGCAGTTTTTGGTCTGAATACAAATGGTGGAGTATTTCAAGTAAGTATTTATATTTTCAATTATTGTCACAAGAAGTGCTATCGCGATCGTGTTAAATTTTCGAAATAGTGTATTCAACAGAAATATATGTTTCGAGGCCACTTGAATATGAAAGACATTGTTTCAATAACAAAAACATCATTAACTGGAAGAGCGCCTTACTGCACGATTTTTTGTTTGGTTCAGTTTTTCGCAGTTTTCTTGAAAATTGGATCCAGCAATTTTTGCTACACATAACAATATTTAACACACATATATTGTACTGAGAATATTGATTAAGGATGCTGGGGGAGATGATGAGGCGAAGAGCCTGGAGATGAAGTGCTATTTCAAAACATGTTAAGGTTTCACTGTGTATTATGGGGGGGGGGGGGATTAAATATGTTGTAAAGTAATAAATCTTACCAAAATCCGAGTTTAGAGCATAATTTATCAATTATTCGCTATTTTCTCAAGAATGGCCTCATATTTTGTCTTTAAATCCTACCACTCATATAATATACAAATGATTATTATTTTGAAAAACATATTTCAGACCAATTGGTTTTAGGGAAATTCTGCATGAGTTGAGACATTTGGCTCCCCCCTTCCCCTAATATCCCATCAGCACAATGCTACCTTTCAAAATTAATTAAAGTTTTGTTATAGAGTTATTTTTCCGTTTCAGCTTTATAGAACTTCTGTGAGCCTCACAAGTGGAATGATTGTTTATGTCTTTACATTTGGATTATTTTATAAGAGAGCTAATACGAAGGTAAGTATGAACATAAAAACCTATATCGACATATGTTGAGGCAATTAAAATGCTCGCTTTAAAGCTTTCGATTGCCTGGCAGTATACAAATTCACTTTATTTATTATGAACTACCTATGAACTGATAACTTTTCAATTTAGGGTGCGATTGCTGGATCTCTAATAGGAATTTTAATTACCGTTACACTTGGATTAGGAAACCAAGCTGCAATAACATCTGGCAAAATTAAATTTATCCACAAAGTCGTAAGTGTGGAAGGATGTCCCGGCAATTTAACACAATCTTTAGGACTTAAGTAAGATTTTTAATTATTTTTATTTTTCTTTATATGAGGGACATATTTAGAAAGGGAACAAAATGAGCATTTTGTAAATTTAGAAATAATTTAATTGAAAAAAAAAAACATTATTCAAATAAATTGACTGGGACGGATCAAGCTTTGAGCTATCCAAAGCCTCTTTGGTCTCCTTTTACTACCCCAGAGGACAATAAGTCTAGATCAAAACTCCAGCTCCGGACTACAAACTAAAGGATAAACAGCCGCAACGCTATCTAACCAAGGGTCCTAATGAATCTAATCTCCTCATAACCCAAATAATCTGCCATAAGATGAAAGGGTATTTCCTTCCCTTCTCAATGGACTCTAAAAAAGCGTTCTGGCCTAAACCTGATTGTGAAGAGAGGTTTCCTTAAACCACAGTGTCCAAATAAGGGATCCAATCACACGTCTAAGAGAAGTCCATGAAAGACCCAGCAACATCTTATTGTCAGCCCTGTTCCGACCCTTCCAATCAGTTTTCTGGATCTCAACATCCAGTGACCTTATCTTTAGGGATTAATATTAGAATCTACCTAGACGGTAAGGGAAGAGATTAGGTCAGTAGTAGCGCGCTTGACTCCCATGCGGACGTCCCGGGTTCGAGTCCAGCAGATTTTCTATTTCTAGTAACCCCTATAGTTTACCTCCAGAAGCCGGCAATGCACTGAGAAGGCTCCGGAGGCGCAGCAGATTTTTCAGGACGCAGGGCACTACCCTCTAAAAGAATCTCTACCTAGATAGCCATGTGTCCAAATATATGCCAAAAGCAGTCCCAGGATCTGATAAGAGTTTAGGATCTAGATTACTTTAGCGGGATCATAGGTTTTGCTCCTATTCTTAATAGACAGAAATTTAGGGAGAATTATACATTTTTGTTTCTTAAATTGTTCATATCATTAGAAAAGCCTATAATTAGCCAAACTGTAGACAAAAATTGCAATAATTTCTGCCTTAATGTAACTTATTTATGTACAACTGAAACAGAAACTCTGGCGTTATATTTACACGAGTCTTCTTTAATAGACTCACATTCCAATAGACAAATTCTGTGGACAAACTTGGAATGTTTAACTCCCCATAACACGATCTAATTTAAAGAGTTTAAACATTTTCGATTAAGGAGCGTTTTGCTTTCCTTTAAAGTAACACCAGTATAATATATAGCCTACCACCTACATAATACTAACACACATTAAAAGCAATACAAAAGTGGAAAATCGGTTAATCGAAAGTGCGATTTTATAGAGGTTTTGAGTTTTTTGAATTTTCTCATAACGATTTTCTTTAAACATGGAATACTTGCTGCATAGATAGAAACGTGTCACTTTTATTTGAAAAAATTTCTGACAAATTGATTTTAGAGGGGTGTTGGAGGTCTCCGTCAGTTAGTTTCAAATTAAATTTGCACAAGGTCACTTAGTTTTGACATGGAGCGTTCCACATAAGGCCGCTCAGCATTCCAGTAAAATCCTCCAGCATCATTTTTTGGCCAGCCCAAGTGAACATTGTAACGTTGCAATTTTAAAGAAAATTTTTTTATTATCTATAGAGAAAGGTCGTGTGAGTGTTCCACACCAGATTTTTTATGGCAGGCCATGCCATTTTAACCGCATGAAATGTTCAGTCTCTGATTATAAATCATGAAGTTCTTTATTGATTTTAATGTATTGAATTTTCTTTGTTTTTAGTGCCACTACAGCTGGATACAATGGCTATGAAACTCCAGTTATATTCGAGGATGACGTTCCTTACCTGTTCCGGATATCGTTCAATTTGATTACAACTATTGGTGTAATAGTCAGCCTGATTGTTGGTTGTCTTGTTAGCTATTTCACTGACCCAGAAAAAGTGTTGGATGAAAATCTACTCATACCACAAATTAGGAGTAAACCACCAATATGTCCTGAGTATAATATTATATCAGATAAGGAGTTAAAACAAATAACAGCAGTTCCTAAAAATTAAGTGACCTAACTGTGATACAAATGTAGATCTTTTTTGGTTTTGAAATAGTTTTTAACTTTGAGACCATTTCGTTTTTTTTGTACATCTTTATGTATATGAAGATATTTTTATGTATTTCGACTGTAAAATAAGTATTTTTTTGTTTATTACATTGCTAACTATGTTTTTTTAGTTTATGCAGCTTTTTATCCCCCTCGAGTTTAAATTTGTATTTCTACTTCTGCAGAGAGTGTTGCAAGTCCACAAAGGTACCTCAATAAAACGATACGAATGGCAATTTCATCCACTCTGCTTGGATTTAGCGAATCCGTAGGTGGAACAATATTCGCACTAGCCTCACTTTTCGTATTACTATTTTTTTCCGACAACTTTGCAATCAATTTACACTGACTGATATGCAGAGAAGCCTAGAGTGGCATGTGGCTGATACTAGGCAGGGGTGATATGTAATTTTATAATGACAGCTTGCGAATCATGAACCAGCAGGTTCACGAGGAAATAGAATTCAGTCTCAGTGAGAGGAGATTGTTCTCTTCAACCCGGAACCATTTTGTGGCATTTTAATATGCTTTCTGAATGAGGGTGTGCAACAAGTCTTGAAGACTAGAAACTGGAAACTAGGTCAGAAACTGATGAAAAATGTAACGGAAGTTATATTGTAAGTTAAGTTTTTTGTACTTTTTACTAACTTCAACAACAATGTTACTCTCCACTATTTGTACACAAAAAAATTGCAAAAGACTGACTTTAAACCACCAAAAATATGCAGACAATTAAGAGAGCAAATAGATACGTCTGCACTGGTCAGAGGTAGGAAAACAACTCTATAAATAAGATTAATAGCACAAGATTTTGCTTCACTAACACGTTTTAAAAAATTATGTATTATCTATACGCGAAAAACGAGCTTTAAACAAATTAGCCTTCTGGTTCATTAAAAATTTTTTGAACTTAAATACAAAGTTACAGTTACACTAAATAAATCTGAGATTTCGTCTGCAGGTTTAGACAGTTTAGTTTCTGCTTTATTAATAACATATTTAGATCCCATTCTATCAAAACAAAGAATTTAAAAATTGAATAAATTTACAAGGAGAAACAACTAGAATAGAAGTGTAACAGATGAAGCAGTTTGAAGTAGATCAAGAAATACAAAAATAAATAATTGAATAAATAAAAATTATTACATAAACTAACCAGATTCCAGCTAATGGTTAGGGAAACAGAAATTCACATCATTTTATTTGCTATTAATAATCGACCTACAATTAATAATAAGTAACATAGAGTCAGTGATTTAAAAATTAGGTTCATATTTATGTATTACACAATTTATCCAAAATATATAAAAAAATAGCTATAAGTATGAATTTTTTCTAGTAAATAACTATTAAGAAATATATTTCATAAAACTAGGAAAATATTTAATTGGAAGTTTTGAAAATAAATCTGAAATAAATCTAGTAAAACTATATAGATGTATTTAAAGTTAACTAAATTCATAAAATGGCATTAGTAGCAAAATGAACTGTAACCCTCCAACCTTGGATAGAAAATGATTACAATTGTTGCTTAAGACGAATAGATCGTAATAAAGCCTGGAGACAAGAAAAATTTGTTAAGGTTCCTGCAAATAGTTTAAAAAAATTTGCCGTGAACCTTATGAATTACGAGCTGGTCATTCTGCTTACTAGGAAAATGGATGTACTTGCTATAATGAAAAATTAATAATCACCGAATTCCAATTAATTTTATTTAGTTTCAATACTGAAATTAGGCATAATTGAAATATGATAATAGAAAACAAGATAAATGGAAATTTTTTACTGAAAGAAGAACGAGAACAAATTAGAATAAAGTTGAAATAAATTAGACAATAAAGACACAAATTTATACGAGTCAATAATTTTTTTTATTTTATGAAATTGAAGCTTTTTGATATTTAAATATTTGAATGTTTGGTACCAGATCTGCTGTTTGGTGCCTACCGGCATACATATATGAAATTTTACATTGTTTAATTTTCCTTTAGAATAAGTTTCTGATGCATATAAAGCGACTGGGTACTTGGTATCTTTTGTTTTATTTTGAAAATCTATCTTTATTAGTAATTTAACAATATTTTTCATCTTAAAAATTATTGAGTGTATGGTGAAAAACCTATGCACAAACAAAAGTTTTGTTTCCCACGTAATTAAATCATTAAAAAAATGAAAAATCTCAATTGGAGCATCTAAAGAAAGTGGCGTTTTTTTAAAAAGGGCTAACCTGGAAAAAAATTATTTATTAATTTACTAAAATCCAAAATTTTATTTTCTAATTATTTTATTTTTTATTCTAATTTACATTAAAATCAATTTAATCAAAAATTAATAATTTATTAACATAATTTTATATTATTTGTGTTAACTTTAAAAAAAATATTATTAGACGATTTATGACAATTTAAAATAAAAAAAATTATTGAATTATTAATTTAATCACACAGTAATTGAAAAGGAAAAATAGATAGGTATATTAAAGTATGCATTTCAACAATTATTTTTCACAAAATTATGGAGCCGTTGCCTGGCCCCTTTACTCACTTCCTTGCTCTTTCCATCGAGTCATCAGCTCCAGTGAACACCAATCCTATATGCAAATAAAATTAACTCATTATGCTTTGAAATTAATAATTATTTATGATAATTTATTTCACAACTTATTAAATAAACAGTAAGTATTAAAATATGTAAGAATATTATTATTTATTGTTTGATTTAACTAAATGAAATAAACCAGGTCAAATGGATTCTGAAATTCAGGTAAAATTTCTATTTAACATTAATGATTCAGAATCAATTACTCCATCAGAATAGTAGTATTTTAATCTATTATAATAAAATAAAAGATGAATTTATAAGATTTTTTTTTAAATTTCCACTGCTGCTCTTGGCTTTGTAAATACAGTTTTTCCGCAGAGTCGCAGCTGGAAGCTAAGTCAAGGATTCATCATGCAAACTGTTTTTATAACAGTAATGAAGCTGCATTTACTGATATTCCATATCATTTTGTGTTTAAAGGACGTCACATTGGCTGGGGCACGTGATTCCCGGGAGGGTTAAACCTAGAAATGAAGGTGTTTTCGGGTTAGAGCGCATACTTCCAATTTATTACTAGCTACGGTAATAAATTTGAAACTTTAATAACTTACAATAGTAACTGAAAGTATTGCAATCGTGCCAGATTTTTGAAATTTCGATTTACTGGAAATACCTGTTTTGAGGTGCTGCGAGTCCAAAAGAGTGGTTTTTAGAAAATTTTCTGTGTGTGTGTGAAAAGAATATCACAAAAAGGAAAGGTTGTAGGAAGCTCAAACTTTGTATTCCGTTTAGATACCGCATCAGACACGATGATTTCGGGCAAAATCCATCAACATGATATAAATTACAAATTTTTCTCCATCCTAAAACCGGTTAAGGAAACCTCTATATATATTTATCCAAAGCAATTGTTTATTGAATTTTGAAACTGTTTAAATATGTTTTAAGTTTTCACCTTCATAATACCCGGGGAGTTCGGCTACCTTATTGCATTATCTGATCGCCAAATAGAGCGTACGGCAGTCGCATAGGGCGTGCGCAGTAGCGTTTTCCTCGCTATGTAATTATCAGTCGCGCTGCCGTGTGGAAGAAGAAGTACTATATCCTCAACAAAGTACTCTCTCTATAAATTTTTATCACTATTTTCTGAAACTGTTTTTGTAGAAACTGTTCCTAGAAACATTGATACTAGATTTGAAAACTTTATTGGGATTTCTGATCTAGTCGATTTGTTCTGGACTGCAGTATAAGTACGTTGAAGCAGTAACTGCCATATATACTAACTAATACTTACCCCTACCATCACTATATTTTTATGGTAGGGCAACTATATTTTTGAGTCAAAATTCCAACATTATGACATTGACTTTAAAAGAAATTATTACCTAACAATTTCGAAACGTATAAATCCTAACTAACATGATATTGATACGTTTAATAAAGATTACGTATTAAAATAATGATGACATACGTTTCTAACCGCGTTAGCAGTAATTTTTTAACTTTTTATATAAAACCTGACTTTATACCTGCAATTATTGGATCTTTAATCTCCCCTAAAACAATAGCTTTTAATATATTTCCTCATATTGGAAAGAGAAAAAAATGAATGAAAGAGAGAGTAACAAGTACCTATGTTATATAAATTATTTAAATGGAAGAATAAACCACACTAAGGAGTGTATTGTGGGACATGAAGTAAAATAAAAAAAGTGAAAGTATTCTTTACTGCCTCGTATAGGAAGTAAAGAAGAATTTTTGCCTTAGGAAGTAATATTAAGTTATAAAATCTTATTTATTTTAAATGTTATTATTTAGAATAGTAATAGCAAATAACAATTCTATTCCAAACCAATTTTAAACATTGAAATTGTGAAATAATTTTTTCCCCAAATTGGGGGGGGGGGAGTAATTATGATTATATAAATTAGAAACTTTGGGAATTTTGTTCTAAATATATAATTTTTTGTAGGTAACTTGCTACTAAATGTTATAATTAATATTCTTTAAAAAATGAATAATAATAATAATCAATTGGGGTTTTAATATTTCGAAAATCTTGTGAACAGTAATTGTGCACATACCCGGCAGAGGGCAGTAGACTAGCCATTTCTGCAACCTTCACTGACACTTCTAATACCCACATACTACTGCTAGGGCCTGCAGGGGTCAGAGGATGGTGAGCCTACTTGAATTTAGCTCGCCCACTCCTTGCCAGTTTACCATGAACACCGAAACTCACTCTTACATTCTAGACATATCGTTTTACATAATGCCGCATCCGAAATGAAGATCTATTATGAATCCTTGTACCAGCTACTAGTTATATTTTATAGAAACTTCTTTGTAAAAAAAAAAATTGTGTGAAACAGTTGTACAGATAGTTCTATTGATATTAATATTATATAACTGACAGAACCATAGACTGAAGAATGGTTCTTTACAGGGTAGCTTAGCGCCAATGTTCCCTCCAAGAACCCCGAAGATATACACTTTCCCGGAAAATTGTCCAAATAAAAATAATAGATACTTACGTAAGTAGATAGTATATGAAGTTTAAAGAGAATTGTGGAGCCTTTTACAGAAAATCGCTAAAAAAATCTTTTGGGCTGATTGGCCAGAAAAAGTGAGATTTCTCCAATTGGACGGTGAATCGCCCAAGGCAACGATCTATGGAAGCGCGTCTCAGGTGTTTCTATAATTTACTGGTAGCCTCAGCAGTTCAGGTCAGTGATATGTATGCTCCACAGATCTTTGCCTTCTCGCCATCACTTGGAATAAAATGGGATAGGATGAAGAAACAAGATAAAAAGTTATGCGCAACAATCAATCCTCGGAAATATTAAAAGATAAGACACTGCAAGGATGGAAGTTAGATAATTTTTTCTATGTTGGAAAAAGCATATTCCGATGCAGGAAGTCACAATCCCAGAAGGAAGTTGACAGGAAGAGCGATTGCACAGAGTAGGTCTTTCGAGTTTTTTGGAATTTTCTGGAAAACGACGATCATGATTTTTCCAAACTTGGACTGCTCACTTCACGCATATAATCTAATCACTTTTATTTTGAACATTTTCCCGAACAGTCAGATAGTTCTGAGGAATATGTGACGTTAAATTCCAAATATTGTTTTTTCAATGTTATTGGCGTGCATTCTACTATCTGCCAGTGACCTCCCACAACTTGTTAGGACAAATGAGTAAAACTTGTCGTTTTATAGATAATTATATTAACATTAAAAATGTGTAGGGAGTGTGTGATTCACAGCAATTTTTTCATGTTTTAATAGTAAGAGGAACTATTGTAATCGTGTCAAATTTTCGATATCGAGTTTCCACCGGTAATATCGTTTCGAGGATCCCTGAGCCCAAAAAAGTGGAAAATGAAATGTGTGAAAAGTAGGAAAATTTATTTAACGGGTGATTTTGGTGGAGTGTTGAGGTTAGCTTTTTTCTACAGAGCTATTTGCCTTTATTTCACAATTCCATCATCTACATTATTTTAATTTTACAATTTAATATTCCGAGTTTGAAAAATCGAATGACTGGAAGTGCGTTTTTACTGAAAACAATTTTTGAAATTTTTGAGCTAATTTCTTGAAAATGGCTCCAACGTCATAAAAACATGGACGAATTTCATTAAATTTGGAATAAACTAAAAATTTGTCAATTACAAGTTTGGAAACTGCATTAAGAGACAGTAGTATGAGTGTTTCACACCAGATTTTTTATGTTGCATAGGTGTCGCATAGTTATATATCTAGAGCTTTGTATATGTAGTTAGTATTCCAAGATTATAGAAATCATTCGAGCCTTTAAAATCGATAATTCTTAATGACGCTTTCTACGTTTGCGATTTTACAAAGAGAATAGTTTTGTTGCATTAAAGTATTCTTGAATTCCTTCAAAGACTTTATCCGAGAGGCTCGAAACGTTTGAGAAGCAAGCCTTGACAGTTAGGGCGGTAATAACATGTATCTGTTTTAACTTTCAAGAAACATATGCAGACACGTATAGTTTATGTTGAAATCGCTCCAACTATTGCATAATTTGGAGAGATCTTTATATTTTTTCAGTTAATATTAAACATCAGAACACTTTTTTTCTCTGGCCGAAGTTGAAAAACATTATGTAAAAGAAGTTTTGTTGATTCTTTTTTGTTTTCTCCTGCGCCGGTTCTTTGATTTGATTGGCCCGAAGGAGGTGAACAAGTGATAGAGGCAGTCGTGACGATCTGAGAAGTTGCGCGTATCGGGAGGGAGTTATTATGTAATCTAACCGAGAAGGTTATGTACATGGTTGTATAGTATCTCAAAATGAACCAGAGAGGTGAGAGTAAAGGATTGTAAGGAGTGAGGAGATAAGTGAAAGTAATACCTGAAATATAGGCGCAAGATACAAGGGGGCCATCCAGATCTAGGTAACTTCCGGACTTAGCTCATACCAACAATCTTATTTGTTCGTTTGATCCTTTCTTCACAGGCTCCACACAGCTTCAACTTCCACCATGTATCTTCTTCCAATTAGTCCACTTATCTCTCTTCCACGTATTCGTATGGTTATATAAAGTGAGCAGACATTTTTCCCCTATTCCCCTCCTGTTTGTCTCTGAATACAGACTATTATTACCCGCCGCTCTTTCCCTTGATCTTCAAGTTTTACAGTGTGGGATTATTCCTCCTTCTCCAAACTAATCTCTGTTCTACACACCGTTTTAGTTATAGTCGATCAGTTTCAATTTGTCCGTTAAGGGCCTCAATAGTTACTGGAGTACTCAAAGGTATTTGTGTATCCAAAAACTATTTTTAAAACGACAGTGATTTAGTCTGCCTGTGACAATACTTTTATCTAATTACAGATATCAGCTTTATTTCATTCTGGGAATGCCACTATTAAAAGAAGGTATGTTTGCGGGTAATTTCATCAATTCATTAATAATGATAATTTATTATTTCATGTTATTTCAATGTTGTCATATCCAACAGGAATCTGAATGAACAAGACAGGAATCTCACGTAATATCTCTTAGGAATTTCCAAAAGTTACTACTCTATTTCTACTTCCTAATACTTCCTACTTACTCCTAAAAACAGGAAGTTTTTCGATCGTGTCAAATTTTCGGAATTGAGTTTTCACAGGAAATACATGATGCTAAGAGTATGAAACCAAATGTTCATAGCGAATGGTTTGGTGTGTGTGTGCGGTGTGCATGTGTGTTTAATCAAATATTTCAAAAACGAAAAATCGTAAAATGTTCAAATTCTGATATTCCAAATGTGACATCAGCTTTTGACAATCGATTTTTACTAAGTAATTGTTTCTTCAGTTTCACTTTAATTTTTCTTCAATTTTTTATTAAAATTGAAATTTTTACTATAACTAATTTTACTATATAAATTTACTATATTAGGGAAGTGGAAGGGATTGAAGCAAAATCACGAATACCTAATTAAAAATCTGAAAATCGCACTTTCGATAGATGGATTTTACTAGAAATCTTCGTGTCAGAGGCAGCATTGATATAAAAACATCAAGTTTGAACATTTTGCGATTTATCGTTTTTGACTAACAAAATGTTCACACACAAACCAGACCATTCGCTTAAAGGTACCCCCCTCCTCCCAAACTTGTATGTCCGGTGAAAATTCAATTTCGAAAAATTGACACCATCGCTTAACTATGTCGCTCTTAACTATATCGCTCTTAACTATACTCGCTCTTAACAGCAATAAGAGAAAGAAAGAACAGACCAAATTACCTCACTTATTTAGAAACAGGAAGAAATTTAATTCACACAAGCTAAAAATTCATTTTAATTACACATTTTAAAAAAAATTTAAATTATAAAGATAATAATAGATAATATGTATAATTGTAGCAAAAGAAATGACAAAGCAGAATTGGTCATGATTAAAAGAGTGAGGGGAAATAGCTGATAAATAAATTATAAATTAAATTTAATCTTGAACTCGTTGAGTTCCTGGAAAGGAGAATTGTGTAAGATGATAGAAGTGTACAGAGAGTATTCAAGATTATATTAAAAAGGCAGCAGAGGGGATCCATCATGGCTTGTACAATATATTAAATAAACCAATAGATTACTTCAATCAAATAAAACAAACGAATAAAATCAGTTTAATAAACAAATGTAGATGGGAACTTTTAAACTTAAACTACAGACCATTTGACATGGAAAAAATGCAACCTAAAATAAATAGAAAACAATTATCATTTCCTAGCAGTATGTCCTATTTTGAAAGCGTTTAGAAAAATTTTTTTAAAAAGTGAAATCATTTCTTAAGATAAACTGATTGATATATTGAATGGAGAAAATTTGATAGGTTTGTGCAATTTTGTTGAGAAAGCGGGACGTTACAGGAATTATTTGATTTCAGAATTTAATTATTAATTTTGGCTTGCTTCCTCCTTTTATGTTTTTTTGTTTTCTCCTTTCAAGTAAAGAAGTTGGTTACTAGTATTGTTATTATTATTAATGAGTTAGAATTTATTTTATGTTGATTCGGAAACTTCAAAACTAAAACTCCCGGCAGACGGTACAATGTACCATGCTGTAATTTTCTTATTTTTTATAATCATTGTGTAATTTGTAAATATATATTGATCAATAAAGAAAGAAAAAAAAAAGATAAAGATACATTTATACCATAAACACACATTAAGCTTTATTTTACATTTTACCTTTAAAGTGGCTTATTTATTGAGTGGTTTATACAGCTACATTTCCCACTAATATTAATATTCCAACTGGAGCTAACCATTCAAAAAAATTCGAAACATTAAAGTGAATGTCAAAGTCAGGTTTATTCTTCAGAAGATTTATATAGATTACATAACGGATATTTTTTTTTAAATGAAGAATAACAATGTAAAGAGAGGGTAAACAGTGTATTACTTTGTTACATGAAATAGTTAATTCAGTGATGGATTAATAGTTGATAGACTGATGGATGCCCACACACTCCAACAAAAAAAAAGTTCCTACATATCCAGCAGTCACAATAAGCTGTGTACGCATTGCTGCTTTCCTCCAGTTGGTAATAAGACTGAGTCTATGTCATTATAATACACAAGAGTGATAAGCAATCTTCATATTAATAGAACACCTTATGCTTATTTTTTTCTTTAGAAGGCTTTTCCACTCCTCCATCCCCCCATCTATCTCTCCTGTACTTCCAGGCACAAGCCTTCATTATCATTCTAATGATCTTTGTCCTCCATATCGCTTCTATGGTATTATAATTGATACAAGTATAAAGATAAAAATATATAAAAACAAGTCTATCTTTGTGCTCTTGTCACTTTATTAAGTAATAAGATGAAAAAGTAATATGGCTAAGAGATTAGCCTCTCGAAGAAGAATCTAAGGAAGCTATGGAGAACTCCTTCTGAGACTAAGGCAGGCTCAGACACACACTTCTTGGAAGCTATTGATCCGAAGAGATCCGATATGTCTTTCGGTCTGAGCAAAAAATAGTCGACGCATGCTACATGTGTCCTCAGCAGGGTATTGTCGATTCATAGGAAACTGAAACAAGTTTGGGATTCAGCGGGGAGTTGGGGTAAACTCCAACACATCCGCTGAAGGACTGCGACGCCAGAGTAAATAATAGATTTTGGAGAAGGATTTATCTTCCCTAGAACCGTTCCAGGTCATGAAATTCCGATAGGAAATAAATCTGAAAGGTTCTCCGTTTTGTTTGTTCACTGATAATAAAAATCTCTCGCGTAGTAGACTTTCGAGTGGCCTCTGTTCTTGTCTGGATCATTTGAACCGTTTATGGAAGAAAAGAGAGTAGACGACATTTAGGTGGAATTTGATCTTTGGGCATTGGGGGGCATTTTGGGATATGATAAATACTTAGTAATGTGAGAAGCGTTCATAATCAATTTCAAATAACGAAAAACCCGCAACAGAAATTTATCAAAACTATGATGGATAAGAGGGCTGGAGCCGTTTTATTGAGCAGTATATGAGTTTTTTTAATTCTCAATTTGCATTTTTTTCTTTAATATAAGTAAAAACAAATAAAAAAATATAAACGACCATCACTCAGTAGATAGAACTGAAGTTTTCTTTGCCTTTGGCTCGCCTGAGAGTAAATTTGAGATATTTTGTGGGTGATTTATGGTTGATAGTAGACAAGTTTGAAATGAAAAGCGGCAAGCTACAGTATCAATCTCTCACAAAATGCCGTGGAATTATTTGTTTCAAACTTAGATTATTATAGTAATGAATGGAGTATTTAACTCATTATGGTTTTTAACTCGGTTTTTGGATATTTAATAGTATCGATCATCCGTTTTTGGAACGTTACTGAATTGTATGAATGGATTCTCATCTCTTAGGATTGGAGAACGCTTTGAAGAATTCCATAGTCGACTATATCCCTGATAATTAATTGATAAAGAGATAATATATGTAGTAATTCCTCCATTTAAATAGCAGCAGTTCCCATGAAAACAAAGCATATCTGGAACTTTCAGGCGGTCTTAACGTCCTACTGCCAAATTGAGTGTTGCGGACGGGGGGGAACGAAGCACATACTTTACCATTAACATTTTTTTAAACGAATATAAAATTTAGCAATTACACATACGGGACCCAAACTGGGGACCTAACAGTAACAAGTCCATGCCCATAACCAATACACCAACACCCGCTCCTAACTGGAACATTGTAGCATGCATGAGCATAATGGAGCCAAGTGATATATTCCAGATTAGGAATTCAAGATATTTTTTCTTAAGGCAGTAAAAATATTTTATACCTTTCTTAAAAACAGATAGGTCCAGAGTCCAATTAAAAGTAAATGATTAATGATTAATTATTAATAATTAATACTTATTGACATATAAATCTAAATTCTAATTTATTATATATATATAATATCATTTTAGAAAATAAAATAAAAATAAGAATGAGAAGAGGCAGCACAAACTTTGAAAAAATGGTATACTTGCCACCTGGAAGTAATGAGGAAGAGAATTTGGAAGTAGATAGAAAGAAAATAGGACAAGTCAAAGTTCTTAAGTACTTAGGATCGATAATGGAAGTATAGAAAAAAAAAGTGCAATTGTATAAGTTAGGAGAGCGGTTATAAGTTAGGATTGTATAAGTTAGTTAATGGTATAAGCAAAGAGAGACGATTAGGATGCTACAAGCACTATCCAATACTTTGGGACGGAACGCTATTCTCAAAAAAATAAAGGATTCCATACGTGGCGGAAATCTGGACGATGACAAAAGAAATGTGCGAAAAAATATAGAAGTTGTGGAAACGGAGATGGCACTATTGGAAGACCAAAAGTGAGTTCAGAATAATAGATGAAGGAGATGATGGAAGTTGAGGTAGGAAGAAAAATGAGAAATAACCCAGTCGAGTTAAGGATGGGATCTGAGAGAAAGTAGAAGAAGAGATAGGGCAAAATACAATGGAAGGATGAGGCTATGAGGAAGAGACGGTTGGAGAGATAAGAAAAGTGGAGAGACGGTTTTGGTTCTGACGACCGACCCCGGAAGAGGGGAGGAAATCTTAAAAGAAGAAAAGATTAAAATTACGAACTTAGGTGCCAACAATGTTGAACACCACAACTTTCTTTCTGCCATTAGGTATTTACCCAAATTAAATTTCCTCACTTTTTACTCTAATCAACTTTTTAGATGTCATTGGTGAATGGTGAAATTAATTAACGATAAAATAGAAATGTTCAATACTTTAGAACGGCAATAAACACTTGCTTCCATTATTAAGAAACTGGTTATGTTGTAAGTGACGTAAGTTCCGGATCTCTTATATAAATCAACCAAATAAGGTTAAGGTAACCTTTGGGAAGTTTCAACAGTACTTTTGCTGTGCAGTGTACTTAATATTAGTTTTAGTGATAATGATTTGATTCGCTGAAAGTAGAGAGACAGAGAGAGAGAGAGAGAGAATGAGAGTAATTATTAGAGCCATTGTTTTTTTATTCTTCTTTTATTACGGTTCATTAATCAAGACTTCTTTTTGAATAATAATCTGATCTGATACATTAATTCTCCAGCTGCAATTATTATTACATTTCTAATTAGTAAATAACCTTCAATCATGGAATTTTCACTCAGTTTAGTTGGCCACAATATAACATATAGGTTTGTGAGATACATATACTTGTTGCTTTTTAGGATATAACAAGCTACCTGAATTTACTAAATTTTAGACCACGAAGCAGCGCTTTTATCAACTACCAACAAAACGTTGAACGAGAGTTTACTCTATATTATTCAAAAATTAATTTGGTAAAGTCTCACGATTAATCGTTTTCTTTAAACAGTTGAATGGAACTTATAGACGATAGATCTGACATTACACTGAAATGCCACTTTTGTAGGGAAACTTTACGTTTTTCCTGAGCTAACCCCAGAATTCGTCCAAAAATTCAGTTTTTCCTGGAAGAATGTATACAAATAATAATGATAGGAATTTATATGTGCAGATCATATACAACATTTAAAGAAACTCGTTGGAATGGTTGTCTAACAGTTTACGAACATCTGAAGGACAAAAAAAAAATCATTCCCACTAAAGTCTTACTTTCGGTTAATGAATTTTCGTACCAAAACAAAATATCTATCTTACGTTTCCAGACATATTTCGTTCTAGTTATTTTGTTCACACACACAAACTTACTCAAAACATTTTAATAGCACGCAGAGGACTCGAAAACGGCTTAAATGGTTTTCTTTACACTTCATATACTATCTACACCAATGATCGCTATTATTTAAAACATTTTCCCGGGAAAATTGACTTTTGGGAGGTTTCGAGGAAACAGTAGGGCCACGTTTTCTTGTAAAGTATCACTTCAGTATAATATATGGTTTTTACCATCTACGTAATATTAATACACATTAGATGCATTGATAGAATTTCATATTTAAAGAAAAATGGAATACCGGAAGTGCTGAAATTTTTTTAATTTTCTCGAAAATGATGACATGATTGCTAACTGTTAGTTTTCTTTAAACTTGGGAATACAACGGAATAGATAAAAGGAACTTTCACTTTTACACCAAACATTTTGCCGAAGAAATAAATTTGTGGTAGTTTTGTAGAATTTTGTGGCGTTAAATTTCATGTGTTATATGGCGTTGATTCAATGTTATTGACGCTCTCTTTTGGACTACAATGTAACCAATTCTACTACCTGCCTGGGTAGGTATACTTATGACCCTACCCACTATATGTATATATATATATATATATAAAGACAAATGAGTAAAATTTGGAGTTTAAAGGAAAATTCGTCAATTTATATATAATTGTATTAAGCGGGAGTAAGAGAAAGTAGTGCGAGTGTTTCACACCAGATTTTGTCGTATTTCAGAGGACATGAAAACGTGTATTTCCTGCGTAAATTCTAGTTCCAAAATTTGACACTACCGTAACACTTCCAAGAGAAAGTTAAAAAAAAAGAAGAAGAAAAGATATAAATACAAATGGCGTCATAAAATGTCAAATTTGCAGAAATTATTGTTCAGGACATGTTTATTTTAGATTATTGTCACATACATCACCTAATAGTTTGGTGAAAGTTTTTTATTTTTTGGATACAAACAGGAAATGACTAAGTTAAATATTCTAAAACGATCATCCTACAATGTAAGTCTGTGTAATATTTCACCACCACGCAACACACTGCCTCCTGATGATCTAACTCTTCGCATGTAATATGTACAATAATTATTGACAAAACTAAAGTGGCAAATTATAATAGGCAAAGACCTACATTGGTAGTAGTATCAGACCATGATAGTAAAGGGTCAAAGTTAAAAAGTTACTGAAAAATTTGATCATATTTTAAAGTAACATAAGACTAATATTAATATACAGTTTTGTCTATCTTTCTTCTTTTTTTTTTAAGTTTTTCTCTCAATCCTAGTAAGGTCCCTCATACTCCTACAGGAATATTGCGATCGTGCCAGATTTTCGAAATTGAGTTTTCACCGGAAGTACATGTTTTGGGACCTCCTAAATACGAAAAAAAGTTTTTAGCGAATGTATGTGTGAGTGAGTAACACAGTATCTCAAAAACGAAAAGTTGCAGGAACTTAAAACTCGATATTCCATTTATGTACTACTATCGCATCAGATACGAAGATTTCGGGAAAACCCGTCAACCGGAAATGCGCCTTTACTAATTTCTTTTTAAACTACGTACACTATGTACACACACAAATACGACATATCACTGTATACTATGTACACACATAAATACGACATATCACTGTATACTATGTACACACATAAATACGACATATCACTGTATACTATGTACACACATAAATACGACATATCACTTTCAATTGAAACATTTTCCCAGTAAAGTTGATTTTTTAAGGGTTCTGGGTTTTCCAAATTTAAAGGAAATTTATATAGACATTTTAGGCTCAAAAGCCTATTCTTTACGGGTCACACTTCCAAATTATTACCTTCTTCAAATTTGGAATTGTAACAGAAAAATTGAAGTTCCTTAATTTTATCTAGAAGAACCGTACACTGTTTTTGAAATCGTCCCTTAAAGGAGCTTCAAATTGCAGCTCCTGCTCATAAAAAACAATCATTCAGTTACGTCATTACAGTTCCGCTTGATGGATTTTGACTGTCGGATGCGATGGTGATACTCAAATGGAATCAAATTAGCGATTTTTCATTTTGAGATATTTTATTAAAACACACACACACACACACACACACATCACTCACACAACATATATATATATATATATATCGCATAGTACCATTCGTAAACAAAATGTCTCACTCTGAGCTCCTTAAAACACCTGTATGTCCGGTGAAATTCCTATTTCGAAAATCTTGACACGATTGCAATTTCCTCTTCTTAAAACAACATTTGTCAAAATAAAAAAAAATGTAAATACGACTAAAGTTGATAAAAATGCTATTGAACTAAAATTATATAGGAAGAGTTCTGCAATCATTTTTTATTTATTTATACTTTTCTATATGTTTATCTCTAAGAGAGAGATATAGGGAAACAGTGGTGACCTCTATTCCAGGTTAGTGAAAGCGATGCCCGTCCTCTATGAACTGCTCAGAATAGATCTCATAGATTGCTCATTTCTTTTATTTATTTCTTTCTTAGTGAATCTCATTCATGTTTATCTATTCCTTAATTCTCATATTTTACTTTCTCTAATCCTTGTAAGAGAAAGTATATTGTGTGTGCGTGTGTGTGTTTGTGTGGCGTGTGTTTGTTAACAAAATATATCAAAAATAGAAAACTCAAATTTCGTATTCGTTTTGGTAATTCCACCGTATCTGACACGAAGATTTCGATCAAAATTCATTCAACCGGAAGTGCTATTTTACTGAATAATTGTTTTCAGTTTTTCGTGATTTTCTCGAAAACGGCTCCACGATTTTCTTTATCACTTTTATTTGTAATATCTTGTTGGGAGCATGATTTTTGGGTGGGATCTTGGGTAATAGTAGCATACAGTTTCCCTATATTATACCACCTCAATGTAATGTATCGTTCTATATAATATAAATACACATTAGAAGAAATGCTATAATTCCAAATTTGAAGAAAGTCGCTCACCAGAACTGCTACTTACAGAATAGATTTTTGAGTTTTTAGAATTTTCTGGAAAACGTCTGCGACGATCCTGTAATTAGTACGCTATCTGCATAGATGGAAACGTATCATTATTTTATTTGACACATTTTCTCCCAAAAATTGATTTTGAATAGTTGTGCGGAATTTGTGACGTTCAAATTTGAAATTAGCAGTTGGATCAGTGCTTTTTGGTGTGCTATACTGGCCGCACTACAATTACTTCTCTAACTGCCAAAGTTAGTAGCTTGGTACTTATCCCCCACCATCTCTATATTCATGTTAGGTATAAATATGTAAAATTTGAGCCTAAAGAAAATTTGTCACTTTATATAGAATTGTGACTAACAGAAGTAAGAGAAAGTCATGCGAGTGTTTCACACCTGATTTGTTTCCATTTGTTTATAGATTTTACTACACTGATAGTTTCCTCTAACAAAAACCTTAGTGAATTGCCTTTTCAAGGTTCTCTACCTTTATCTATGTTATGTAAGCATGCTTTTGTTTGTTGGTACTGACACCAATTTCGGATTTATATTTCTGTCACGCACCATAAATTAACATAAAGTTGAAATCCACTCTCTACATGAACTTGATAGCCTTACTCTGATAGATACGACGGATAAAGTCATAGGTGTTATCCAGCATTACACCTACTCTACTCTATTTTTGTATTTTCTTTCCGCAAACCATTTCTACTTATTTTCTTCACTTCTGAGATTAAACAGAGAGTCTGCCTCTTCGTTTTCTTTCTTTCCACTTCGCCTTGCAGAGTGACTTTGACATATTTCCTACTTCGTCCTTTTCAGATGGCCATACTATTTTCAAACCATCATTTAACTTTCATGTCCCAGCCCATTTTTTTAATTTTAGTAGATACTACGTTTATGAAGGCTGGAACGCTGGCTGAGAGAATGGATGAGAATAAGAAACCAAAGTTTTGATTTTGGATATTCTAGCGCTAAGAGATTGCCTTCACCTGGCTTTTGAGCTCTCTCTGCCGATTTAGACCATTGCAGGTTGTACCAGAGAGACGAATCGGATCGGAGAGTCGCGTCTTTACTGAAATAAAAATTAAAAAAAAAAAATCGATACTGGTAAGAATTCATTGTCAGTTTGGAACAAATTTTGGAAACTGAGTTTCTGGCGAAACAAAATAATGTTTAAAGCGATGCGTATAATGTTCTTCATGATTATGCGTGTATATGTGTGTATGGTGTGTATGTGTATATGTGTGTATGGTGTGTATGTGTATGGTGTATATGTGTGTATGGTGTGTATGTGTATGGTGTATATATGTGTATTGTGTGTATGTGTATGGTGTATATGTGTATGGTGTATATATGTATGGCAAACTGATTTTTGGCCTTGAAATTCTGTATCATCACAATGGCCCCGCGCCCCTCGTTTGAAATTGTTGAGCTATTTAAAACTTTTGTACAAGAAAGTTCTTTATTTAGAGTGATTATTAATAAGAGTGTTGAACTTTCTGAGCTTAACGAGCCATAAACGCCAGTGTGTAGATTTGTGGCTTTCTGTTCAGCGTGTGGTCTCCTGTGTCCATGTTCGCCGGGGCTGGACACCAGACGGAGTTTTGTAAGTTGTAATTGCACCATTTCCATCTGTGCTAAAGGGAGAAAAACACTTTTACAAGGGGACGGAGGCACCCAACCGCTCTTTTCAGAGCGAGGGCGTAAGCTTCGGCTTGAGCCCATTGTAAATAGTGTAAATAGTAGACATAGTTTTTTAACTGTATATAGTAGGATTACCGATGAACGCTAGACCGTCTAGTCCGTTCTCGGACATTGAAGTGACACCACCTTGCCTAAAAGGCATGATGGGTGGTACAAAAAGAAAACTGTTTGTTGACGAGCAACAAAAAGTTGCTATGTGTAACAAACTAGGGATGGTAAAACAAACCCTAGTGACGTGGTAGTGAATACTGCCGAGTCCTGCAAACCCGGGAACAAAAATGATAACCCCAGTGAGGAGGGCAACCCAAAAGGGTATGTGACCAGGGACCCGATCCTCAGAGCAAGCGAACTGGAGCTGGAAGTAATGCAGTATTGCCAGCATCCAAGTGTGAAAATAAGTAAGGCTCACACCTTGTTTATAACAAAGAATTAAAGAAGTAACGGCCATCGTGAGTGAGATGGCCACCCGCGTCGCCTGGCTTGAGGGCAAACTCGCTGCATCAACCACAGAGACAGCAAAAAAGCAACAAGCCTTGGAAATGGCGGTGTTATGTATATTGGAAAACACCGACCAGATCAAGCCTGATACGACTAAGCTGTCTGTGAATTCGCGCGAGGCAGCCCGTAAGTCAGTAGAGGCTAGCAGTGGTACGAAGCAAACAAAGACAGTAGACACCGCTAAATCCGCACCTGTAAATTCTTATGCGGGAGTGGTGTCAAAAGGAAGCCACCCTGAGGAAAAGCAGGCTAAGTTAAAACAAAAGCAAAAACAAAAGGAAAAGGCTCCAAAGAGTAAAAAGGATTAGCAGCCTGCAAAAAAGCCGCTGCCTCCGAAAAAGCATGTGGTTGTAATAAAACCACAAGACGATAAGGCAGTAGAGACCAGCGACCAGATGAAAGAAACGCTCAAGGGAAGTCTTAATCCTTCTGAGGAAGGTTGGCAAGTCGTGTCCCTCCGACGAGCCAGAAATAAGACCCTCTTTGTGGAAACAGGAGGCCCTGAGCAGGCGCAAGCCTTACTCAATAATGAAAAGTTGAGGTGTGCTGGCCTCCAGGCTGAGCTGCACAAGAAGAGGCTTCCCAAAATGATAATTTTTGATGTACCAAGCGACCTCAATGATGCGAAAATAAGGAAAGCGATGTACGAACAAAACCTAGGATCGGTATTGCCGAAACCTGAATTCCAAGACTCCTTTAGAGTGTTGGCTAAGTCAGGTGTGAGCAAAAATGGGTCACAAAACAGGGTAATAGAGGTAACGCCTAAAATGCGTGAACTTCTACTGAAAGGATCCCTGAGTAGTGGCAGGGTATACATAGAGTGGAATCGCTGTAAGGTGATGGACCACAAACAAGTATCACGCTGCTACAAATGTCAAGCGTATGGGCACGTGGCCAATTCTGCATAGAAAAGGAGCCGACTTGCGGACATTGCGCCACTAAAGGACATACATACGAGAAGTGCCCAAAGAAAGCTGAAGTCCCGGCATGTGCTGCCTGTTAGGTGTTCCGAAAGCCGCACAGCCACTCAATAAGGAGTTCGAAATGCCCAGCGTACCTAAAAGCTCTTGACCGACAACAAGCCAACACGATTATGGAAGAAGCCCGTAATTCTACGGACAGTGGCCTGAGAGTGTTGTAGCTGAACGCGCAACGCTCGAAAACAGTAATGGCCGAGGCACGGGAGCTCATCTATACAAAAGGCATAGATGTTGCGTTAATCCAGGAGCCCTACACGTTCAAAGGGAGTGTTTAAGGGCCTGGGGTTGCAGCATCGTATCGTTCACGCTTCCTGTGATGGATGGATATGGACTGCTGTTGCAGTGTGCAATCCAGACGTCATTCTATTGCGTCTGTCACAGTACAGCACCAGTCATTGTACTTGTGTGCTGTTAACGGCTGCAAATGGCGTTGAGTTGATGCTGGTGAGCTTGTACTGCCAGCCGTCGTGCGACATTACGACGTCTATAGCTCATTTAAGTCGGCTCCTGCAAGAAAATAGAGGAAAAAAAAAATCGTGGCCGCTGACATAAATGCATGGTCACCCATGTGGCATGATGACGCCTTGGACGACAGAGGCAGGTACTTTGAGGAGTGCATTGTCTCCAATGATCTGTGCGTCGTGAACATGCCCGGACATCTGAAGACTTATGTAGGAAATGGGAACTGCGCTCAGCACAACCTGGATGTTACACTGTGTACAGCTTCGGCTGTTGACAGGGTACATGGTTGGAAGGTGACTGACTGGGTGACTGGTGATCACAGGGCTATACTTTTCGAAGTTGCCTGGGACACCAAGCCATGTCTCGTCTATGAGGGTCTAGAAAGATACTCAGTCAAACATGCTGACTGGGAAAGATATAAGACCCTCCTTCAGCGCAGTATTGCTCCCAAACATGTCCAAGAGGATACCATTGCTGGTGTTGATAAGGCGGTCACGGAGCTGACTGAGGCAATAGCGGGCGTAAGTGGGGAGGCTTTAAAGAAAATACCCCTAGTCGCACGCGCCGTGTTCCTTGGTGGACACGGGAGCTAACAGCAGCCAAAAAAGAAGTAGCCAGGAAGGAAGACGATACCAACGGGAACGGAATGAGGAATCCCGTCAAAGATATTTAGATGAGTATCGGGGTGCCCGAAGGCAGTATAAAAAGATGGTGTCGCAGGCCAAGACCTCAAGCTGGAGTTCGTGGTGTCAGAAGGCAACAGAGATCCATGGGGTATGGTATACAAGGTGCAGTCAAGTAAGATAAAGACAGACCTGATACTAGCCAGTCTAAATATAGACGGAATATCGGGTGCTGGGTCCTGGAAAGAATCAACTCAGCAGTTATTGAAAGTACTCCTCCCGGAGGATAACCCTCTGGATGACACTCATTTGCAAAGAAGTCATCGCGAAGCAGCCTACGAGTCACCGGCTCTGGATGAGTCCACGACTGAGTTTGATATATATGATATTAAGTTTGTTATTGGCGAAATTAAGAATAAGAAGGCACCAGGGATGGATATGATTAATGGAGAAATCGTCCGGAAAAATGAGGACGTTCTAAGCCAATATCTGCTTGACCTTTTCAATGGATGCCTGAGGCTGGGATATTTTCCCAGTCAATGGAAAACAATGCTTGTCAAAGTATTGTATAAAGGGGGAAACAAGCCCATCGATGATGCAAAGTCGTATCGATTGATACAACTCCTGCCCGTTTTTGGGAAACTGTTGGAGAAACTGATTATAATGAGATTGAAAAGCTTTATCAGTTTCAGTTCCAGTCAGTATGGTTTTGTATTGGGTAGATCGACGACAGATGCGATATCGAAAATCCTGGATTTGGTGCGTTGCAGTAAGCACAAATATGTCCTGACTGTAACCCTGGACATGGCTGATGCTTTAGATAATGTCTGGTGGCCGACAGTGTTGGAGTCACTCAGAAGAAGAGATTGTCCACCATATCTTCTGAAATTGATACAAAGCTACCTCACCGTATCAATTTCGGGTTTATAAGTTTCGGGTGGCGGTGCTTGTGACTCAGGCCGGCGAAATTTCCAGGCCAATAACTAAAGGTTGTCCGCAGCGCTCGATGGTGGGCCCGTTCCTGTGGAACTTGGTCATGGATGGACTGTTAGAGCATATAGAGAATATGGATTATTGTGATTTGGTTGCATACGCTGACGACCTTGCAATAGTCGTACATGGTGATTCTCGTCGCGAGTTAGAAGAGCGTGCTAGCGCTGTTGTAACCCGAATAAGGAATTGGTTCAGGGGGAGAAGCTGCAGATTTCATTCGGGAAGTCTAAAGTGATGCTAAAGTGAATGGGGGCTGAAGGCTGGTGTGGCCTTAACCATTTACAGGGGCGTAATAGAGAATGTCGCAGCGTCGGCAGCATTGGCCTGACAAGCTTAACATGTAGTCATATAGCGGCAATCTGTTGCGAATGCA
This sequence comes from Triatoma infestans, assembly GCA_011037195.1. Lineage (NCBI taxonomy): Eukaryota > Metazoa > Arthropoda > Insecta > Hemiptera > Reduviidae > Triatoma > Triatoma infestans. Next base: position 107,424 of record JAAEAF010002615.1, on the reverse strand, counting down.
AAGAGCCATTTTGTGCTCAGTAACAAGAGCCTTTGCGACATTATCCACGGCTTCCTTACCGGTGGTCGCTGGTGTGTTGCCGCTTGATCTCCTTTTAGAGATGAGATCCCTTACCCATAAGTATAAAAAAGGGGTAATGTTTACCCTTGATGGTTTGCCTAGACAGACGCCTCCAGCTCTTGTAAAGAAAAAGATCCGAGAGTACGAGATTGGGAAGTGGCAAAGACGCTGGGATGAAGCAGAGACAGGGAGAATCGCATACGAGTTCGATGGCTGGAGCTATCCCAAACCGTAACGCAATATTTTACGGGCCATGGGGAGTTCAATTTTAAGCTCCATGAGCTGGGATTGAAGATTCCCCGAATTGCGAATGTGGTGAACGGGATACAGTGCGTCACGTTCTCTTCCGGTGTTCTCTCCTCGACGAGGCAAGAATCCACATGGAATTCAAGCTGATAAGGAGGGGAGAGAATTGGCTGGGAGATTGTAAAGAGTTAATGAAAAGTGCTGACAATTTTAAAGACTTCGTTGAGTTTGCTCGAGAAGTAACGGTAATGCCCCGGACTAGACGGATATGTAGAAGTCCGTCTCCACGTGGCAGGGATGGAAACGCCTACTATGTAGGCAAGGCTAAGTGACCATAGGCACCGGTTTTGGCGCTTTGCGCTAGGTACGGTGGCTAAGAGTGTGCTCTAATTTTTAATTTTGTATCACAAAGTTTATCAACTAAAGATGGGTGAAAACAGTCGATGACCAAAAAATGAAGTTGGCTATCACGGGAAATAATTTCTGGTGAATGTGTGAGTGTATTGTTATCGACAGGAATAATTTTTTAACAAAAACTAATATAGCGATACGGTTGCGTTATTTTACTCGTAGATTACTGACTCGGACACGATCATCTCCGAAACTTTTGACGTGCTTTCATATAAAGCAAAAATCATACTACTATACACTACACTAGAAGGCTACACTAGATAAGCACCAAGACAGGACAGTATAAAAAATAATTATACAAATAAAATAAGGGAAAGTAATAAAACTTTTCTCACTGAACGTGATTTCTCTCAATGTAAACGTAAACTTGTCAACAGGCGTCTTACACTTACATAACAATCATTCAAAGATTTTTTGAATTTTGTATTTTCCTTTCTTTTTATTTCTAATTAATACATGTGCTGTAATACAATATAATTGACCTTTCATTTTTAATTTATAGTTTTCATCAATTCTATTTCCTTCCTGTATTTAAATCGTTTAATTTTTTTTAACATAATCTAAAAATATATATCTTTCCAAAACTATCTATTACTATATTATAGTAAAAATGGGTTTTATAAGATAAATAATAATAATCTAATAATAAAACAAGATATTTTTTAAAATAGGGCACGTGTGGGATAAATAGTTCGTTGTCAAACCTAAATGACGTCATCATCTGTCATCTTATCCAGGATATCTGGTTAAATTATTGAGTGATTAAATAATAAAGAATATTATAATGAAATTATAAAAGTAAATAAGGAAATACATAATATCCAATAACCTTGACTTCCTAATATTTTTACGCAAGAGGTCGTACGAAAGATATTGCTCTCTTACTAATGCTAGATTTTTTTAAATTTGTTTTACTTTATTTGTTTCAAAATTATGGTGATTACCATGGCAAGGAACAATAAGAAAAAAAATCAAGCCGATATGTGAAAGGGTTTGTTTCCTCTAAAGGAGTGTCTTCCATTAGGAAAAACTATTTGCAAAAAAAAGGATTGTGAAAAACTTCAAATGGATGTGGTGCACGTATAAGAGGATATTATTGAGGATATATGTTTAAAGAGGATATTTTTAAAGGAGGAAATGGTCTATTGAGGGCGGTGGACGGTCGAGGCGAAAAAAATGGTTTTAACGAATGATATCTCTCTCTCTCTTTAAGTTTATTTGTATTTGTGTGTGAGTGTGTAAATAGTAAATCTCAAAAACGAACAAATCGCAGGAAGCTCAAACTTGATATTCCGTTTAGACATCTGAAAGGAACGAGGAAGGATTTCCTTCAAATCCATAATCTGAGTGCGAGTTTATGGATTTCCAGGTGATTGGCTTTAAAGAATTTCTTTTAACATGACACGACAATAAGCACTCGATAGTCTGGGCAAGTCCAGTTTAAAGAACTCTAATAATAATTCAAACTTTTCAAATCCACATAAACTTGAATAAAGTTGAATCAGGGGAAGAGGTAGAACCATTAAAACGCATCTATTGTGCCAAGAGCCAATTTAATTAACACGAGACAATTTATGAATCTATCTATTTTTTTAAAAAAAACTTTACTTAAATTAGAGCTGAATCCTTGAAAACCAAAAGATATTCCTGAATACTTTAAAACAAAAAATTACAACAAATTGTGTGTTGTAATTTAAACATGACACTAAAATAAGCACTCAATAGTCTGGGGCATTTAGAGTATTTTAGGTTTATTTGAGTGTGTAATCTCTCTATTGTTATTTGTGTTGGAATTGTAGGAAATTGCGTCATTAACAGACTTCATTCCATACTACCATATTTAATATAAGACTCCATCTATATACACTAAAGGCACTGTTTATTGAAGACAAACATATTTAATAAAAAATTCTAGCTACGAAGAGAATTTGTGAATTGAAGTAACAGCGTCTTTGGATTTATTGAACGAGTATATTTTGATTTACACAATGTGGAACAATAAATATTATTTTCATTTAATCGTTTTAATTTTGTTTTAATGATTAGAAATGTGATAAAGACAAATTGATAAAAGAGAATGAGTTAAAATGTTTACAATTTTAGGTTTATTTAGACCAGTGAGATCGTCAACCTATGAACCTACATTCACTAAGTGATCCATCTAACGTTCGCCCTAAAGTTTAAAGTTTTTTTAACTAAATTTTAATTTGAGCACAAATCACTAAATAATATTTGTCGAATTGACGCGCACATTGTCTTGTTTCTAAACTTAATAAGAAAAGAGTTACAATAAATACAATAAATGGGGCTGCCCAATTACATTGGGTCTGCTTAAACACAGCGTGCCAATCAGTCAAGTTGACATTTGTTTTATAATAGCATGCGCAGTGTCTAGGGAACGAGCTTGGTTGGATGACCGTTGAACAAGGTCGTAATTTACCTTTAGTTGTGCACTAATATTTAATGCCCTATTTAATAGTGCCTTCCAGTTCTATTAGTGAAATTCCATTATTAGGTTTAGTAACTGTATTTACATGTTATAATAAAGTAAAAGCAATACATAAGAAGTAATTGCTTTCAATCAATTAAGATTCGAATGTTGCCATTGAAGGCACGTTTCAAATTATATCAACCAAATTTTGATTTTTTTTTATGTAAAGAATTTTGAGTTTTTTGGACCATAGAAGACACTGATGGAATTGTTTTTATAATTTCAATTATATTTTATTTTATATTTAAAGCAAAAATAGATGATCTACTACTCACTTTGAGCATAAGAATTAGATAATAGTGAAATATTGAATTACCAAACAGTGAGTAAAATAATGTTCTTTTACATCGGAGTGGAGGTTCACAAACGCAAAAAGAGTGTGGTAACCGGACGAGAATACTTTATTAACGTGTTGAATAGTAACTTTAATTTTTTTCTTCTTTCTGCATTAAGTTGGACCTTAACTATATGAACATAAACAAAATCTGGTGTGAAACCTCACACGACTTCTCTTACTGTAATTAATACACTTTACACAAGGAATTTTCTTTAAAATTGCAACGTTACAGTGTTTAGCTGGGATGGCGGTGGGGATTTCAATTGTATCTTCTTGACTGATGAGGGCGGCAGTGGCTAAATGAATGATCAAGTTTGAGCTTCCTAAGACGTTTCGTTTTTGAGATATTCTGTTAACCCACATACACCAATGCAAACTAATCGCTAATAATATTTTTTTCGTTTTCAGGGGATTCCAAAACAAGTTTCCGGTGAAAACACAATTTCGAAAATTTGGCACAATCGCAATACTTCTCTCTTACTAAGAGTAAGAGGAAGTAAAAATATGAGAAGTTGGAAATATTGAGAATGAACTTAAATTCAATCAAAAACTCGCAGTACGGGCTTGTGGCACAACTGTTCCGGGCCACGCGCTTCCTGGGACTCGCGCTTAATACGTATTTATGTTAATAATTTAATTTTAGAAAATATTTATTTATTAGCCTATTTGGTCTAAAATAAATTTCATGAAATGGAAATGTGCTATAGAAAATCATATTTAGAAAGCTCCTTATCTATACTGGTATTATATTAATTTTTACCGAGTGTTTTCATGTTCTATTGTTCGAATGAATCTCACGTACCCCCCTCTCAAACACGTTTTTGATTACAGTGATTACCGTGTTTAAACGTAGTTGTAAATTTAACTGTGACGGTGATCGTTAATATTAATTGGAATGACGACATTAAAACCCTTTATAAGATACACAATGGGAATGTCAATTAAATGTTATTAAATATTTAGACAAAATTATAGAGGCACTGGAAGAGTTTTATGGAACAAACAGATGATCCACAGATAAAAAAAATAATCAATTTCTTTAATTGAACATGAAATTAATTTCGAATTTGTACTAGCAATAGTTGGTGGTACGTACCAATTACTCTGTGAATAAAGTAAGTAAAATTATACAAAATTTTACCCAATGCTGATTTAAGTTTAATTAGTAATTACTAATTCAATGCTGATTTAATTACTAATTCTTCATTAGTAGAAGAATTAACTAAGTTTTAAAAAGGAATTTAGAGAAAATGTCTTTTCAGTTATGACGGCCAAATTGAGAGTATAAGTTAATTATCCCGAAATTCAATTTTATAGAAATTATTTCCTGCCAGATCGAGGAATAGTTTCCATCGAATAGTGGTTTCAGCAGATTGAACATCAGTCTGACATTTTTGGATTTTTTTATAATGTACCAGCATTAAAATTAATGGAAAACGATGAACTTAAAAAAAATTATATAGATTTGGATCTGAAACAGTGAAACAAAGTGAAAAACGTGACAGAAATGAAATTGATTTGTATGAAGAAATAAAAGTATTTTGTGCTATGCTATGTTGCCAGATCATTGCTAAAGCAGCTCCATAAAATGCCACGATATCTACGTATGAATCCTTTGAAAATCTTAGTATCGGATTGAGAATTTTTCGGCATCGACAATACATACGCGTAGCTTTTCTAAGTTAAAGTTGATAAAAATCTACTAACGTCAGCGATGTCTCAAGAAAGGACACGAATTGTGTGAAATACTTAGATTTATATTAGTAATATTTTTTCGTTTCTTCATTTATTTTAGCATTATGTATTTTTTCTCATTTTATTTTGTTATACATAATATTAATATCTAGAGGGGGGTGTTTTATTCAATAGTACAAGAATTTTTTTTTTAATTTCATATTCTTTCAATAAACCAAGAAAGAGAAAAAAAGTGAAACGTGCAAAAAAAAAATTATTGTGGGGCCCCGCATGATAGTTTGCCCCGGTCCCCGCAAATGCCAGGAGCATCCCTGAATACTATCCCTCTTTATCACCGGCTCTCTTTGGTATAACCTCAAATCTAGTGGTATTTGGGAATTGTTTTGAAATATGTTCTTGTCTTAGCATATGACCGCTAGATGTCGGGGATTAGAGTTGAACAATATTACTTTTTTACACTTGTGAGAAAGCAGACACTTTTCTTCATTGAACGTAATGACAGGCTTATACTTTTCCTCACTTGTAATTATAGAATTATTACATTTTATGAAGATTTTGTTTGTACGTAGAATTAATTTATTGCTTTCGAATGGTCAATATAATTTTTGTATGAATAAATATTCTATTTTATTTTTTTTGCCCCACCCCCCAATTATGCAGCATCCAGCAATTTGTATTTTACGATAACATTGTGCTTTTTGTTTAATTATTATTTTTTTATGGTTCGTGGCCCACGAACGCAATATCGTTTGTTCGATTTTTAAAGTTTGACCTGATTGTTGATTTATATTACGAGGGACAGAGACCTGAGAATATTGTAGGTTAGCCTTTTATTTTTTCTGTTAGATATCACAAGTAATACTAATTAGAGGGTATATATTGGTTTGCACATTCCTCTTTTTCTATTTCTGGTGTCATTAATGTAATAAGTGGTATATTATATAAACGGATATAGAAAAATAACATTTTACAGCGAATTATCCAAAAATTGTCAATTAAATATTGCTCCATATTATAAACTGAATTAAAACTAAAATATATACATGTAGGCTGATAATCAGGGTTACCAACGTGATTGGATATTTGGTTTTTCCCGACATATATACATACATATGCAATAAACTTATACGGAATCAATAGACAAAGATCAAGGCTAAAAACCGTCGGTCTGTTTGTCCACACTAAAATGTAATAATAATTATTATTATAATAGAGGTCAACTTCTTTGCAGAGTTTGCAATAAATTTCACAGATTACCATAAAATATAAGTGTCTATTACTTTTATCGGACTAAGTTCGTAAATAAAGTGATACTTTTTATATGCTAATTATATCTGAATATTTATTTGTGAATGGCATGCATTACCCCAAACTAATGTTTTATTTTCCTTTCACTTATGGAAATATTATGATCGAGTCAAATTTTTGAAACCGAGTTGGAGTTTTAGAATGAGTTCTACAGCATTTCGCGACTTATTCAAAAACAGCTTAAACCTGGATATACTAAAAAACCGCACTTCTGGATTTATGGAAAAAGGGAAGGTTAGAAAAAAAAGAAAGAAAGAATTTAAAAGTGTAAAAAGGAATGGTGGGCGTTTATAGGGGCATGAGGAGAACTTGAACAGAAAATCTGGAAATGGAAAAAATTTGGCATAATTTCATATATTCGGTATATTATTGGAAGTGCATTGTGCAACTGCTCTGTGGTGACATTCAAAACTGGGATCATATTCTTCTACAAACTTTTATTCAATTTCTTAATAAAATTAATCTATAATTAAAAAATAATTCTACGAAATATTGTTTAATGAAGCATATAGAACAAAGATATTTACACAAAAAATCTGGTGTGAAACACTCACACGACTTTCTCTTACTCTAATTAATACAATTTAATCAAGGAATTTTCTTTAAATTGGGCCATAAACATGGTGTTGAGGAATTTACTTGTATACCTGAGCGGTTCTTACGTGGAATGCTCTATGTCGCTTGTTCAAATTTAAATTTAAACTAACTGACAGACCCCCTCAATACCCCTCTAAAAATAAATTTTTTCATAAAAATATTTCAAATAAAAGGACACTTTTTTTATCTATGCAGCAAACATCGCAAGTTTGTAACCGTTTTCGGTAAAATACTCAAAAACCAATTCCCTATAGTCGCACCTCCAGTTGAACGATTTTTAAAAAAATTTAGTATTCTAGTTATGTTTCTAACAGGAATGAATACTATGTAGTGATAGAACCATACTGTGTAGCGGTGTGATCCTGTACAGGAAGGCTTAAAGCTACTGCTTCACTCGAAACCCACAAACATCAATTTTAGGGAATATGTTTCAATTAAAAGTGATAGCTATTTATGTATGTAGATAGTATATGAAGTTTGAAGAAAATCGTTGCAGTTGTTTTCGAGAAAATCGCGAAAGATTGACAAAAAATAACGTAAAGTCGCACTTCCATATATTTCCAGTCATAAGTCAACTTCAAAAGTTTCAACATGATCACAGTACTTCCTCTTATTTGGGTAAAGGTCAGGGAAAATGGAAAGGCACAGCAGCGCACTTGGTAGGAAGGCCACAACTAAACGGCAGAGGGAACCATGGTGTGGCTTACCTTATGCTCCCAATAAAAATCAATGTTTTGCAATTTATAACAAAATACATGTACACATATATTTATGAAACAGTAATATTACTATTATCCATTGAAATAAGAGCAGAATAGTAAAATTACAAGAATCCATTAAAGAATCAAAATTAGGTTACAGTTTAGATAAAAACCTTTAACATGACGACCTCTCGGGCGGTAAACATAAAGGTTAACAGTTTAAAAGAAGCAGGTCATAATAACTAGGTCTGCAGCAAAATTATTATCATTTTATTACAAAATATTTCAAAATTAACATAAAAAAAAAACAAAAAATGTCTATAATCTCTATAATGCAGCAACATATTTGTTTTGTTCACCGTAAATAATCATTTTCAATAAATTACGTGGAATTTAAAAGGTCCTAATGAAAGGTTCAATATGGACTGCTTTAAAAACACATGAAGCGCAAGATGTCCATTGTTTTTGTTAAGCTTCAGGGTTGTCAGTATAAATTAGAATCTGAAATATACCATCTTAGTGTAGCAACTCTAAACGAGAGATATGTTTTTCGTTCTATCTGCTATAAAGAGGAAATCTGTCAAAATCTGGAAATTGAATTTTAATTAATGTGTGAGTTGTTTGTCAGCCATTGGAGTAGATGTTAAAATAAAACCAATAGCCAGTAAATTAGCCAAAGATGTGCCGGACTCAGTAGTTCTGTTAGCAAACGCATCAGGGCGCCACCACCGCGTTACCAAGCGCACTTCAACTATCCTCTGACACTCCCACGGCAATTTATTGGCAAATGGGCTTCAACCACGGCAGCCAATCTCTGACATAGATGCTGTCTCTAGCGATAAAAAAAGGTCTATCTGAGAGGTTTAGAGTCAATCTTCAACTTTCTTTAAAGAGAGCGGGAAGCAACCAAACCACCTTTGCAGGAGCTAGTTACCAACTCAACTTTTAGGAATACGAGTCAGTATACAATTCATCTCCTAACAGTAAGGAGTTACCAAATTAACATTTGGAAGGTACACCTCGCTAGGTTCACTAACTCACTATCATTAATTGGTTATTAGAACAAAAAACAGAAATCCTGAGTCAAGTATATATATTCACTGACAGCAGAGTCCCTCTTGATTCCATGCTTAATTTTAGGAAGCAGACTCCTTTTTTTATACCATACAGGTGAGCAGTTGGGCTATTAAGAAATGTCGTTTCCATTCAATTTAGCTGGACAAGAGCACTTGCTAGGACAACTGGGAATGAAAGAGCTGATTTGCTAGCTAAGTTGCCGCTGCTGTTTGGAACTGGAGGAGAGATATAACAAGTATCCTGTTAGCCACATCTTTAAAACTCAGTGAAGAACATGGGATATCTGGGGTGGGATATGTTGTGGAAAGCGTCCTCAAATAGCGCACTAACACGGCAGTTCTTTCCAACTGTAGTAGGTAGGCTAAAGTTGAAAAGCTGGAGGCCCAGCTATAAACTGGCAATGGAAGAATAAGAACATACTTGGAAACGCTTTGGTCATTTGGATTCGGCTATCTGTTCTTTTGATTTATCGGTAAATCACCGCTGACCAAATGATCTTTTATTGCCGAATTCGCCAATCCATCAGAGCATCGCTAATCTGCCACTTCAACATTCACTTAACTCTGTCTTGTCCACCAGTGGCAAAACTACTGTATTAAAGCCAGAGTGCATTAAAATATTTGATACTTTTGTTAACAGCATTGACTTTGAAGACCTATAATTTCCTTTTGTTTTCGTTTGTTTATTTATTATGGAATTCGCCGTTTAGTTCTTGAGGAGCATGCTGTTGTAGAACCATTAGAACAGGCCACAATTCTAACTGGTCACATCACTCTTCAAGCCATTCATAACTATATTCATCAAGCTACCAACCAACCTATATTACTCACTCTTTTCTTCGGACATACTCTCTGCTCGCTCTATACACTCTCCTCTCCTTACTCACTAAAAATGTAAATACATACATTGTGCGTGTCGTGTCAGTTCGTTTCTTTGAAATGTTATTCTTAAAGTTTGTGAGATTCAGCCAGAAATGTGACTATCACAGTCACAGTTCAACATCTTGATTCAAAACATTTTTATTTCAACTTACATACTATAGATTCAAAATCATTTTTTTGTCTTGAAAAAGGCAATAAAATTAATTAAACGTTGGCGAAGAAATCATCTTTGTTTTTAACTTGTGGCTCAGCCTCACAACATTTAAGACTACTCAATATTATACATGTTTATTGATGTTTTCTCAACACGAAACAATTTGGTGTGAAACACTCACACGACTTTCTCTTACTCAAATTGATACAATCTAACTAATAGAGTTTCTTTAAAATTTAGTTTAAAATGTTTAGTTGAGCTTAACAAAAAGGTGTTAGGGATTATACTTGCATACCTGAACGCACTTGTGTGGAGCACACTCTGTCAAAAACAACAAAGCTTGTGCAGTTTAAATTTAAATCTAACAACAGGAACTCCAAAAACCCTCTAAAATATACAGGACGTCCCATTTAAACGGGCCATTTTTGAAATAACTCTTAAAGCAAGATATCAAAAAAGTGAACATAACGTTTGTTAAAGTATTTGCGCTCTAGTTTATTATAATGTTAATTTTATTTTTTTTTATTGCCGCCTTACAACTTAAATCGGTGGTTGAAAGTGGCGATTTCCTTTTGAGCCCCACTTTTTACTACTGTATTGAAAACTATTAAAAAAAATGAAGAAAAATGCCGTTAATTTCACTTCAATATTTTAAACCGTCGCCGAGATATTCAAACATAAATATTCTGTTTTTTTTCCGATTTTTCTGTTTCGTAAACTAAAATTAAAAGCGGATTTTCATATTAGTTCGAATAAATAAGAGTTTAAATGCTGTTAAAACTTAAAAGTGCTTTAAAAATGCTTTCAAACCCATAAGGGACTTAAAAATCAGATAAAACATCATTAAAACAAAACAATATTCCAGTTTATTTACAAAAATTAATAAAAAAATATTTCCTAATTATTCTAAATGACTTCCTCGGCTTAAACGGCACAAATGCAGTCACTGCCAACATATGAAGTTGCTAATCGTATCATGTCTGCCGGAATTGCTAAGCAGGTTTGGATTAAGACTTCTCTAAGGGCTTCTGGAGTTGTTGGTTTCTTGAAATAAAGTTGAGATATCACCAAGAAAAAACCAAGAGGGCTTAAATCTAGCGATCTGGAAGGCCAGCTTGCCGGTCCCAATCTCCTGATCCAGCTGTTGCTGAACACCTCATTCACTTCTCTCCTCGCCACTAAGGCATAGTGCTCGGGACAACCAACTTGTTGGAACCACATTCTTGTTGTGACATCCTCCAGCGACTATTCGCCATTGGCGAATAAAATTAGCGTATTCTTGCCCATTTAAGGTACCTGGCGGAAAGTGTGGGCCAATAGTTTTGTCTCCAACCATTCCACACTGACAGATATTCAGTAACCGCTGGGCCTGGAGACAAAGACCGATAAGCTGGCCTTCCAGATCGCTAGATTTAGCCCTTCAAAAATCTATCACAAAAAAAAAATTATGCCAAGGACCCAACAACTCCAGAAGCCCTTAGAGAAGATTTAATCCAAAACTGATTAGCAATTCCGGCAGACATGATACGATTAGCAACTTTATACGTAGGGCAGCGACTGCGCTTGTGCGGTTTAAGCCGAGGAAGTCATTCTGAATAAATAGGAATAAACTGGAAAATAGTTTTGTTTTAATGATGTTTTACCTAATTTTTAAGTCCCTTGGGGTTTTAAAATAGCTTTTAAGTTTTATCAACATTTGAACTCTCTTATTTATTCGAAATTAATAAGAAAATTCGCTTTTATTTTTAGTTTATGAAACAGAGAAATAGGAAAAAAACGACGAAAATTGAATCTTTATGGTTGAATATCTCGGCAACGGTTTGAAATATTGAAGTGAAATTTACGGCATTTTTCTTCACTTTTTTTAATAGTTTTCAATAAGTAGTAAAGTGGGGGACACAAGGTAATCGCCACTTTCAACCACCGATTTAAGGGGTTATGTCCGAAACATTCGTGGTAGATGCGGTAATATGTACACAGAATACTAAGTTTGAGCTTTCTGCGATTCTCCTTTTTTTGAGATATTTTGTTTAGATACACACACACACCCACTCTCTCTCTCTCTCACAACACACACACACACACAACACACCCACTCACACCACACACACACCCCCCACACACACACACGACACACAACACCCACCTCACACAACCCACTCATACACAACACACCCACACACCACTCATACACACAGAACACACACCCCACACCCACACAACACACACACTCATACACACACACACACACCACTCACACACACACCCACACACACACCACAACCACACACAACACACACACACACACACACACCCTCTCTCACGCACACAACACACACACACACACCCTCTCTCCGCACACAACACACACAACGGGTGTGTGGGTGTGTGTTGTGTGTGCGTGAGAGAGGTGTGAGTGGGGTGTACTCATACACACACAAAACACACACACACATATATATATATATATATATATATCATACACACATAATACTACTATACATACACTCATAATACTACTATTCACACACACATAATTCTACTGTGTACACACATTATATATACTATACAACAATAATTCATTATACAACATTATGTATTATGTTTTAAATTTAATGTTTCTTTCGTATATCTAAAACTTATTAACATTCATAAGACAACTTCTTTTTAGAGGAAGTATTATTAGGTGCATAGATTATCTTGCTCCATGTAAATGCGTAATGCTGAATTCAAGGTAAAACTAGATAAAAAAGTAAAAAAGGTACTGTAGGAAACAAAAGAGAATTAAACATAGAATATACTGTAGAGAACTGGTGCTATTATTAAATTACAATTTAGTTGCATATATTTAGAATAAGAATATAATTCTAATTAGAATTATTTACGCAGTTATTTATATATAAAAAAGCGTTAGATTTACTTTCTCCTACAATCCGATCGTAACCAATTTTCGATTTCTAATTTTCACCAAAAATACACGTTTTCAAGTCTCCTGAATCCAAAAAAGTGATTTCAAGAAAATAGCGTATATGGAGTGTGTGTGTGTGTGTGTGTGTGAGTGGGTGTGTTGTGTGTGTGTGTTGTGTGTGTGCGAGTGGGTGTGTTGTGTGTGTGTGTGTGTGTGTGTTTGCGAGTGGGTGTGTTTGGGGTGTGTTGTGTTGTGTGTGCGAGTGGGTGTGTTTTGTGTGTGTGTGTGTGTGTGTGTGTGTGTATGAGTGAGTGTGTGTGTCAGCAGCACAACTCTAAAACGGAAAAGTGGCGAAAATTCACACTTGATATTTCCTTTAGTTCTACCGGGGAATAAACTGTTTCAAGCAATTGTCTTTAAACTGGGAATGCGAACTACACATATAAAGGGCTGCAACCTTTATTCAAACATTTATCCGGGTAAAGTCATTTAAAGGAGCTTTTAGGGAGGGGATTAGTTATTTTTTTCTCTGCTATCATAGTTGATTATAGATTCTGCCATCTAAACAAAATTAATTAAATAATAAATGATTGCCAAAATTCCTAGTTTCAAGAAAATGAGTAAATCGGAGCCTGCTTTTTCACTTTTCGCAATTTTTTTCCATATAAGCACCGACGAATTCCATTAAATTTGGTATACTAACCATAATTACTATTCTGTAAATGCAGTAAGAGAAAGTAGGTGAGTGTTTCATACCAAGTTCATTGAACAGTCGTACATTTTAAGGAAATTGGGGACCCAGAAGTGATCTAGAAGGGACACAACACATCGGAAAGTCCGATTTCTTTCACTCTCAGTTCTACGCACTCGGTTTTTTACTGTTATGGAGCCCAGAGTAACTTATAACCGTTTCAGAGTCGCCTTGAGATATGAAACTGTTCGAAGACCATTGCCAGAAGGAGACCAGCATCAGGGCCAATACTAATCAGGAATCATCGTGGAAGCAGGTTAGCTTTTGTTAGTCAGCATCTCCAGTGGACTAAAGAGCAATGGGGGGGCTCTTCTCTTCATTGATGAATCGCGATTTGGTCTGTATTCTTCAGACGGTCGAATTCGTGTATGGAGAAGATAGGGGGAGCGCTTCACTGAATGTTCTATTAGCGGAAGTGCTCCTTTTCAACGACAATAAAGTATGGGATGGGATAAGTTTGGAGGCGCAATGGCCACTGCTAGTTATGTTGAAGAAGTTCTTCTAGAGGCAGTCATAACATTTGCTCCATTTATCGGGGACTGTTTCGTGTAGTACATAATAACGCTTGACCACTCACAGCTAGATTGCCATCCGCTTCTTGAAGGAAAATGGTGTAAATGTGATCGAATGATGTTCTCCGAACAAGATAGAACGTGGTCAAGAGGCGAGTTATAGCTGCAACATCTCCGCTTTGCCCTAGAAGAAGAATTGGATGCTGTTCGACAAGAGATCAATCAAAACCTGATTGCATCAATGTCCCGTCGTATCAGAGACCATTACTATTGCCCGAGGAGGCAATACCAATTATTAGGAGGTGAGAAAATTTAAAAAAGTTATCTAAATTTTGTAAACAAAATTTTTAATTTTTTTTTTTGTTCTTTTTCATTTTTAATTTTTTTTGTTTTTTACATCAGGAGATACTGAATAAAAAAATTAACACTACAAGATATTATTTAGCTAGCGAATTTTATTAAAACTAGATTGTTGCAATAAATGTTATTTATTAATGGAAATTCTGGGTCCAATTATTTTTTTCGGAGTTGAGTGAATAATATGTAGGCTAATATTTCCTAAAAAATATTTAGGATGGGTCGCGAGGAACTGGAAAGTCATGCTTTCCTCAAGTTAGGTTTAGTTAGATCCTTCCAGCTATTATATATATATTTTTCCTTCAGAAATTTTATGAAATGGAACATCTCAAGTAAGTGTGTATCTTTTTCTGATACCCGGTATGTATACAGGCTTCTAAACGTTCTCTAAATGATAGCAACTCAACCCATCACGAATTTTATTGGCGTCTCCTCCACCATCTCCTATAGAATCTGCAAACATCGCCACGTTCTGGGCTCAAATTCTTCAGATGGCTTCAGAGTTTACAATTTCCACTCTGGGTAGCCTATTAGCATATGCAGGCAATTTTTTTGGTACCAACTGATGCTCCCTTTAGATCTTTATAAGACACATTTCTGGTGTATTTTGTTTATATATTTAGACAGCGTTGCTTTCCGTGCAATTCCAATCTTCTCATTTGCAGCCTAGTGGCACATCGGTGCATTTAAAAAAACCACCCTCGAACATCTCTTCTTATACATTCAGGTCCAATGTAGTCATTTATCAAAATTAAATGCTGATCTATTTCCTGTTAAAAATTAAAATCTTAAATCAATGCCGAAGATCCTTTAAATTATTCAATACATTTCTTTCAATAATCTATAAAGATTAGAATTTCAATAACTTAAAAAAGAACAAAGAAACTACAGATTTTTTTTATACAAAAATAAAGAAATGTATTTATTATTTATAATTAATTTATTGAAAGGATATAATAATAAGGCACTTATTTTATACGGCTCATAAATGTATTATCATATTTGAGGGAGCAATATTGCGATAATAAAGGTCACCGGTTCTTCTTATAAAACAGATCTCTCGAATTATATTGAAACCTATCTGAATGTTAATCAACGGAGAAGAAAAAGAGGTTTAAATGAAGATCTAAATAGTAATAATAATAATAAAGATACTTTTTACTTCAGTTGGTTGACGAACGCCAAAGATGATGTACAGCAAGACAGATTTGTTTTAAAAAAGTTCCAGCAAAGAATACGCAGGGGGCATTACTCTCTTCTTATTTCATCCATTCCATCGTTTTTGTTTAATTTAGTTACTTGTTTTTAATTTTTTTTCTTGTTTTTACAAAAAAAATAAAGAATAAAAACTAGTCTAAAGTGATTATAATTTAGTGTTACTTCCTTTTTTTTTTAAATTAATTTGACACCTTCAACATGTTTGACTCACCAATAATTCATTCAATCAAAGGTTAGTCAGTTTTGTTTTATTGCATGAAATTGATGTTATTATTATTATTATTAATTTCTCTTACTATTGTGAGAAGATACTACTGAGAGCGAGCTTCACGTTTGAAGAAAACATTCGAATTAGGAAATCTTGTGAGAGAATTACATCAGATTTTTGTTTGTTTATTTGTTCGTTGGTTTTTTTCAAGATTTACTTAAGATCGTATCTTTTCCTTTAAAATAGGAAGAAGATTTTCAAAGATGAATTTTTACACAATCAACTTTAGAAATATCTGGCCTTCCTTAAGATACGTAACTTATGAACAGTTTTTAATTATTCGTACTGCTTAAGTTAAATATTTAATATGCATTGAGTGTCGGTATTGTACTGTGAGAATAGCAGTAAAAGAAAGTCAGTCATGTTTCACTCTGGAAGTTTTTTTTTAAATTTGGTTTCATAATTCAGTTATAAATTCAGCATAATATGTGTTGGGATATTGTCAAAGAGTCGCATAGCAATGGCCACGTTTTCAAGAATTTCCGAGGTAATGTCGCTTTATGGTAACGTAGAAATCAGTAGGCCGTGGATTTCTACTTTGTGTGTGTGGGGTGTGTGTCTGTGCGTATGTTCGGGATTCAATAAAAATTTGGACAAAGGGCGTTTCGAAATGGAGAATAGAATTTGAAATACAATAAGTTGTACTGTGCATAAGAATTTTTCAGTTCTTGTGGAACTGAAGGTTGACGAGGAAGTAAAATTTTTTTTTTTGGCATTCTTCATATTCAGTTCACATTGTACTGAACTGCACTCAGTACGCTCTTGTATATCTTGACAATAACACGAACTTTATTGTTCTGTTACGTGTTATAGTGACGACCAGGAATTTATTAAAATTTTGGCTTGACTTATCTTAGGGAAACAGTATTATCGAGAGAAAGATTCGCTTTTGTTTTTGGAAGATTGGTCAACTAGTGTTATTTTTTACATCGGAATAAAAACAAAAAATTTGTATATCGTGTCAAATATTCGATATCGAGTTTTCATCGGAAATACATGTGTTAAGGCCCCTAAGTCCAAAAAAGTAATTCCTTCCAAACAATATGTGTTTGGAAGGAAAGGCGAGACGTCAAAGTCACCCCCCAGTATTAATAGGAATTAACAATATTGATCGTCCTATCTCCACACCTCCACTTGTCCCCAGAAGCAAGCCTACAGCCTCTTTTAAAAATTAAAATCTTTGATTTTGCAAGATTCACCTCCAAATCCCATTGCTCGCAATAAGTTTTGAAGATATTAATATTTCTCTGAAGTTGGAGTGGATTTTCGCACAGGAGCACAATATCGTCTGCGTACATAAGTACTTTGACAATAGTGTTGGCAATCCGTATTCCGCCCTCCAGACAATCAGGCAAATTATCCAAAAAATATTTCATTCAAAGGGGAAGTTATGATTTCATCAAACAAGTCATTTTATTCAGTTTAGATTCTCCAGTTGATATAAAATTAAAGAGACAAGCAAATATTTAGTCAGCATTATAAGTTTGAAGAAAATTTGTCCCCTTAATATCTGTGTAAACTGCATTAAGGCAATGTCGTGTGAGTGATTCACTTCTGATTTTTTACTTTAAATGAATCTTTCATTTCCTGCAGAATTTATTTTTATTTATTTTTTAAGAGGAAATTTTTGAAGAAATTGTAATTTAGTGAAGAGTTTTTATTGCGATTGTTATCAATTGTACAATTATAATGTTATCTTAGAATTTATAGAACAATTAAATTTATTGATAAAAAATAGGTGGCAGATATTATGTTGATAATAGTACTCGGTACACTAATATTTAATGAATATTATTTTAAATTTAAATTTTAAATTACAGCAACAATTACCAAAACTTTATTTGCATTGAAAATGATTTAACTTAAATACTTTCTTACAAAATTATTTCACATTACTCACAATAATTCACACTCCATTTCTGTGAACATACAAACACTTTGCTGAGAACTTTATCTTTTACTAACACGTGACAGAATGCTACCTGCATAAATATCACAAGTTACCTTTAATTAAAATAAATAACACAACTATAAAACTATAATAGAAACAAATCGTGTTCATAAATTCTTTAGACTGTTTTAGAATAGGTATAAATAATATAAATATACATATATACAATTAACTTCGCATGTACAATATTTTATAGTAGTCATTACTTATGTCTGAAGAGAAATTAGTGGCATAAATATCGAATTACCTTGAAATTACTTAGTTGATTATAACATTCTTGAGTTGTATCTACAATACTGTTTATAAGGGAACCAAACCTTTATAATATAACCACTTTGTAAATCACACGTTTAACTATAAATAGAGTTGTGATTTAGCATCTACAGGTCTGTATAGGATATAATCCTTTTCAGTTGAAGCAAAAATAGGAAGGCCTATATTAAGGTTTTCCTTAATCCGTTTTTGGAACTGCCCTCCTTTAAGGAAGGAAGTTAAAGGATAAGTAAAGAAATCTTCCCAGATTTTTTTTCGTGGTAACCTGCTTCATTTTCTGGTCATTGACTGGTATCGGTTTGTTTATCCACCTTCAGGATTTCTTGAAAGATAACACTGTTTATCAAGGCACCCTGAAAGTGGGCCATATCACAAAATGAAGCAAATGCCATGGAAAAAGTCTGGTATTTTCCGAATTGCGGGTATAATTATCCAAAAGGGATTTTCTTATTTGTTTACTTGTGAAATACTAAATAGGTTCTTGTATTTTCTCTCATTCAGAGTTGTTTTTAGTTTCGCTTACTCCTAGTAAGAGGAAATATTGCATACTGCCAGTTTTCGAAATTGAGTATTTACCGGAAATACGTTTTGGAGTCTCCTGAGTACGCAAAAAATGTCTTAGCGAAATGTTACAGGAAGCTCAAATCTTGTATTCCGTTTAGGCACTACAACCGCATCAGACACCAAGATTTCGGGCAAAATTCATCAACCAGAAGTTTGATTACTGAATGTTTTTTTCGGTGATCGTAATTTTTTCGAAAACAACTCCAACGATTTTCTTTAAACTTCGCATATATAGATACACATATATAGAGATACACACATATAGATACACATATACAGATACACATATATAGAGATACACACATATAGATACACATATATAGATACACATTAGATACACATATAGATACACACATATGGATACACACATACAGATACACACATACAGATACACACATATAGATACACACATATAGATACACACATATAGATACATATATATGGATACACACATATAGATACACACATATAGATACACACATATAGATACACATATATATATACACACATATAGATACACACATATAGATACACACATATAGATACACACATATAGATACACACATATAGATACACATATATAGATACACACATATAGATACACCATCACTTCTAGTTGTAACATTTGAGTGGATCATATTTCGATACTGTTCACTTAAATTCAAGGACCCATTGTGCTGCCCTTAATTCATTTCTGTAAATGTTTAGAGAAATATCTGTAAATATCCTTTTAAATAGAGTGTGTCTATGTGGAAATGAGCTAGATTTTGCTAATGTAAGTTCGCTAAACCCAAAAGATAATCGCATATATCATCTAACTTCGCGTAGACTATTATGTATAGTGTGTTTTTGTGGATTAGAAATGCCGGTATATGTGTTGTCATGTGGTGTATAAGTCCTCTTCACTGATGCAAAACATAGGTATACAAATGAATGTCCTATGAGTATAAACAACTCAATTTAATTTTTCTTAATTATAATTTACAAGGCACTATAGTATAATAAGTAAACATATTCAGGCAACAGCGTAAGTGAACAAAACTTAATGAAGTTGTTTATGAAGTGAGCAATTCATACAATTAAGAAGTACTTTGAGATTTTTGTTGTAATTTTTTCCCCCAATTCAAATTGCAATAGTTTGATGATGGCACACAATTTCTAGAAGATTATTGCTTAAGGTTTATTTAACTTCTACAGCTTTTATATCACATGCGCACAATATGCTGAACAGTAGAGGAAAACTCTAATTATAACCTTCAAATCATTAAACATAATTGCCCCTATCTCAATAAATAATTATTATTGTCTTTATTGCAAAAGATGTACAATCTGGCAAAAATAAAATAATATAAAATAAACATAAAGAAAGCATTTCTAAAGAAAATAAGATTATGAAAACTAATTCTAAAGACAACAACCATGGCTAAAGCCGTTGGTGAAGTCCAAAATTTGAAATATTATGTTTAAAAGAAAAAGTTTTATATATAAAAAATAATTCTGCTTATCAAGAAAATATTATGGAATACATAACTATTAATAATTACAAATTTATACATGAAATGCTTCGAGAATAATTGGACAACGAAAGCCATTGCTTACCATTTAGGTAATCTAACATTTCTTGCCCTGAAAGTGTTTCTTTGCCAGGCCATATCAATCTTTGTTCACTGAACTTAGTACAGACAGCAATGAAATGATAGGTTGGGTCAGCTAACATCCTTCCACATAAATGACCGCATCTCTTTCATGTTGAAATGGCAACAAGGATTGACCAACGTTTAGCATACTTGCCCGAGATCTAATAATCCATCTCACAACATTCAATGGCATAACACTGTAGAGATGGTGATTAGAACCCAGATCAATTAATAAATTCTTCACCAAGAAAATTTTCAGAATATCAACGACCCAGAATTCATCTCTGTGACTATGAAGTAAAAGTTCTAAATTACAAGTGTTCCAAAACAATGGATTGATTAAATTTTATGATTATAATAGACGGGAAAGATTATAATGTGGGCGGGTGTTGGTGTAGTGGTTATGAGCATGGACTTGTAACTGGAAGGTCCCCAGTTCGAGACCCGCGTATAAATTGCTAAATTTTATATTAGTTTAAAAAATGTTAATCCCCGTCCACAAGATCTAATTTGGTAGTTGGACGTTAAGCCCGCCTGAAAAAATAGACCCCAATGTGATGGATAATTTGCACTTTGAATAAAAACTAAAATAGCAATTTTAAAATCCACAGTATTTTTAATTACAGAACAAAACAAAAATTTCGTGTGAAACACTCATACGCTTTCTCTTACTGCAGTTTTTATGATAAGACCGACTAATAATTTGTAAACATTGCAGTTAAAGAAATTGTTTTAATTGAATTGTACTGATGTACAATATAGATGAGGGAGTCGTAGTAAGAGTAAGTCGTGTGAATATTTCACATCAGATTTATTTCTTTACAGTTCTCATTTCCAATTGGACACTCAATGACCTGCCCAAGTTCTTAGAAATCTGTTCTATGTTTGCGATATGAAAATAGAAAACAAAATTAGTCACCACAGGCAATTCACACATTAGGCAATTTTTCTATTATCAATTTTGGATTTTCCAATGTTCGAAATAGATGAATAACATATTAATAGACTAGTTTAAAAATTGTAAAAATAAAATATTATATTTTTATTTATTATAGATAATAGGAAAACATAGATATACCTATTGATGTGCTAACCTAATGAGTTAGTCCATTATAACACGAAGAAGCTATTAATTTTCGTTAGGTAATTGTGAAATGTGGTGTGTAACACTCATACGACTTTCCCTCTTCACTCCATTTATTACAATAATAAAATTGACCAATTTTACTTTAAATTTTCAAATTTTAAAGATGGGGGAAAATCTATTTTCCTAGGAAAATGTTTCAAATAAAAAGTGATAGGCGAGATAAAAAGTGATTTTATAATATTAACGTTGGAGCCGTCTTCGAGGAAATCTCGGTTTGAACCCGCTCACCTGACTTTCTCTTACTTCCCTCTTCATACAGTTATACGATATAAAATGACAAATTTCCTTTAATTCAAATTTTGCTCATTTGTCCAAACATAACATAGAGAGGTGGTGGGGGGTGACAAGTGCCAACCTACCAACAGAGGCAGAGAGTTGTAGCCCATTATAGACGGCACCTATAATATTGAACAAACACATTTGAATTTTAACGGCTCAGATTGCTCAGAACCACTTGAAAACAATGTTTATCCAGACAAATGTTACAAATATCTGTGTTCCAAGTATAAAGGAAATCGCTATAGTCAATTTCGAGTAAATTCTAAAAAGTTCAAAACCGATTATGTACTTCCCATTAACCGATTTTCTTCAGATTTAGAATTTTGTCAATGCATCTAATATGTTAGAAGAATGCACATTGCACTGAAGTGGTACATTAGAGGTGATGCATTAACGCTTCTGTTTCCTCAGACCCCCCTCAACAAGAACATTCAGTAAAGTCCACACTTCCGGTTGATGGATTTTGCCCGAAACCATCGTGGTCTAATAGTAATACCTAAACGGAATACCAACTTTGAGCTTCCAATGTTTTGCATTGTTTGATGATGCACACACACACACACACACACACAAATGATTTTTCAGAATTACCGTAGTAAGAGAAATAATAATATATTAATAAGAATTAAAATACAAACTATAAATAACTAAAAAAAGACTGGTTACAGTGACCCTAATCAATTGCTGTCTCATTATAAATTCATACAGTTCCGTTGCAGTTAATTGTATCACACTTAACATTTTCAGCAATGTTTTTATTTCTTTTGTTTTTAAGCTGAAATTTTTTGTATATATTATTATTGTTGACATTTTGAAGGGTGAACTTTCCATCGGTGATTGTGTTTGTTTTTATACTTGGAAATATTTTTTATATAACCAAATGAGTAACCTTCAAGTTTTTAATAATCCTTTTATGAAAAAAAAAAAAAAACGCGACTTAATTTTAAGACGTTATTATCTTTTCGAGGTTAAGCAAATTTTTTTTTTTTCAATTTAATAATAGTAACAACCTTTACTTTTATGTTACAAAAATATTACTTTCTAGTTACTCTTCTCTTGCTCATTAAGTGCGAGGGATAATTGTGATCATGTCAAATTTTCGTATATCAAGTTTCACCGGAAGTATACGTTTTGAGGTCCCCTGAGTCAGAGAAATTGGTTTTTAGAAAATAAAAACTCTCCGGTCATGTTTCGCACCTTCCATGTTTCATTAATTCAGATTCTCTTAGCACATGTTTTCTTATTATGCTCTTATTATTAATATTATCAACAAATTATGACAGCATTATAATATTTAAAGTAATGTATAACTTCAGAGATATTTTCCTTGAGAGACTACGACATTTTGTGGTTTCGGGCATTTGTCTTGATAATCGGTGTGATAATACAGGCTTGCACAGAACAAAATCAGTTTCTCACAGACTCTGTAAAAGTCTGCGTTATCTTACTGGTTTATCCTGATGATGGGTGAACGCCCGAAACCGGTCGATGACCATAAGATGAAGTAGGCTTTCTTGGGAAATATCTCTGATGCTTTCCAGCTCGGCGGACCCAACTATAACTAATATAATAACCTAACAGCGTAATAATTTTATTTCAAGTATCCCAATTCAAAGATATGTATGTATGGGCTCAAAACGAAAAATTCGAACTTTAAAAATCGCAGGAAGTTCAAACTTGATCTGCTTAAGTATCACTAAGGGGTTCGACAGGAAGTTATCAATCACAACTTCTTAACCGGTAGAACCACTTTAATGTATGGATTTTTCAGTTTGTTTGCGATTTTCCCCAACACGGCTCCATCGATTTTCTTTAACTTGGATATCAACATCCAGGACGGGAGCATTTTATTCTAAGCCCGGAACGGCTGGAGTAAATACAGTTTCTATCTACAGATCAAATCTTAGAGGCAGCAGAGTTGGGGAATTGTTTTTCTTCTATTCTAACGAATATCCATGAATGACCCTTCAAGTCCATCCGTTGAAGAAAAATAAAGATGACTGAAGTGGTAGTGGCAAAGCCGATGATTTTTCTCTTGAATTATGATTAAATCTTCCAGAAAAAAGTATCCAACAGGACCAAATCCCGGATATATTTACAAAAAAAAAAATTTTTAAAGATTCTCTGAAAATTTGAAAAGAGTTCAATACAATTAATGGGAAATTAATATAACGTCATATTTTAAATCATGGCGTAAAAAAAAGAAGAAAAAATTCAATTTTTGAAACTCATAGTTTTTTCCCTTCGTAAATATAAAAAAAGCATCCGTTAAACAAAACGTTTTGGGTTTAACCATATTATAGCGCATAATACGCAGCGCTTTCTATAGGCGGAACTCATAATTCGTAGAATGCAAAGTACTTTTCCACTACCAGCATTCAGTGTGTTAATGATCTGTACTCTTTTATATAAATATCCTATCAATGACCACATAATACCGTTATTTACAAGCCATTAAACCAGCAAGACCCTTTAGTAATAAAAAAAAAAATCGAAATGGGTAATCGATTTAATTTGCACTGATTTTTAGGGGGAAATTAAAACATTATTGTAAAACTAAAAAGATCTCTTTTTTGTTTTTATTTTTTTACATTGGTCAGATGAATAAAAGCAAAACCCTAGAACAGGTATAGTATTAGCTGACGTCATATTGACGTCAATGAGAGGCTGGTCTGTACGTTTTTTTTTTTATTTTTTATTTTTTATTACTATTTATTTTTCAAATACAAATTAGGGAGGAAAGATCCAGAAAGGTCACCGCGCAGTGTGCTATTATTTCTTATTTTTATATCTGACCGCAATTTATTTACTTCAGTAATCATACAAACTCTTACAATTAAATAAATGATTTACCTGCAAGGGGAATTTTCCGCATGTTATTATATTTAATACATTGTATTTATTATTTTTATATTTAAACAATTTTTTTTTCACAAATAATAGTTATTACCTGCCCATTACCTTGGATATTATTATTATTATTAACCAGGTGTTTGACGATTTATTAAACTGAGGCATACTACGGCTAAGTCACTAAGTCACAGAGTGAGTTTATTAGGATAAAACATGAATAAGAGGATAATGGGTGGAACATTGGAGCATTCCGAATTGCATATTTCTAGAAGCGCCCAAGTGTCTACTGGAGAATAGTGTGGATAATTCTCGTCATCTTTAACAGAATCTTTTTCTTTGTGTATCTTGCACGATTGTCGCGAATACTCCCAGTCAAATGATTTCTCCTGTTGTCCAGTTAGGTGAAGTTCGTTTGTTGATATCAATACAGGAATGGTGATAACTGAATTTTAATTTATATACTCGTATTTCTATTAATTAGCACTGCTCTTGGTTGTTCTAATCTTTGCAGCCCTGGTTTTAAGCGGATTCTCATTATTAAGGATTCTAACGTCGATTATTTGTGTTGTGCTATTGTGAGTATCCTTAACTGGCTATGCCACTAGTTTCTTATTCCTTCTTTCTCCAAAAACTGCGACATTTCATAATTGAAGTATGGCAAGTCCACTTTTTGTAGTTTATTCACGGAGGGCTTTATGTATGTATAATTTTGCACAAATGCGTTATGACTGTGGAGATATACTTTAGATGCCAACACCGAGCAACCAGCGGTAATATACTGTTTACTTTCTCCGGCCATGTTTCGCACCTTCCATGTTTCATTAATTAAGATTCTCTCAGAACATGTTTTCTTTCAATGATCTTATTATTAATATTATCAACAAATTATGACAGCATTATAATATTTAAAGTAATGTATAACTTCAGAGGGATTTTCCATGATAGACTGCTTCATTTTGTGGTCATCGACCGGTTTCGGGCTTCGCTCATGATCATGTCTAGATAAACGGTGTGCGATAACACAAGCTCGTAAAGAGCAAAATCAGTTTCTTACAGACTCTGTAAAAGTCTGCGTTATCTTACTGTTTATCCTGATGATGAGTCGATGACCATAAAATGAAGTAGGCTACCACGGAAAATATCTCGATGCATTCCAGCTCTGCGGACCCAACCATAACTAATATAATAACCTAACAGCGTAATAATTTTTTTGTCAAGTATCCCAGTAATATTTGTAATACTTTTATTTATCTGGATCATTCAAGTATCATTCATGATTATTAATGACAGTTACATATCTATCTCATCATTATTTTCTATTACAATAATTTCTCTTGCAAGAAGTCTTGACCTTGTGTCAGGTTTATCGAAATTACATTTTTATTAATATAAAAATAAGTGATATAATATGTTGGGTCACGTTCAACCATCTAACACGTACTTGAACGTGATTATATTAGAGTACAATTGTCAGCACCTTGATCGATCCCTGACAACACCTGAAATCTAATGGCACAGATTCTCCAGAACCTTTCTTCAAATCAATTTTTCTTTCTCGAAAAAATCTTTTAAATAAAAGTGGTAGTATGCTCAGCTGGATAGCGGCAGTTTGCTTTTTCAAAGATTAAAGAAAAATCATTATAAGCCTTTTTCGTGAGAGCTCCGAATAAATCAGAACAACCATACTGTAAAATAGAACTTCCGATTAACAGATTTTTTTTTATCTAAATATTCTAAGAATAAATATAAGGTTGTAGAACCTTAATTTGTACTGCACAACACTTTCGATTAATGTTACAGCTCTTCCAAATTCATCAGAAATCGATTTCCTCAAAAAATGTTTTAAACAGAACGTGATTGATGAGTAGTGTGCAAATGTTTTGTGGATAAATTGATAAAAGTTTTTTAATTAGAATTACAATAATCGCAGAAAGAGACAGTCGTGTGAATGTCTCACATCAGATTTTTATATTTATCAAATAAAAATATATTGCAAACAAGAGTTTTAATTCCAAATGATTTTAATAGCTCATTAGCCTATTTTTGATTTAATTCAAAATAAATGTTTTTTTACAAACGTACTCTAATTACCTACTTTTTGGCCAGTTTTCATTTGACCATGGAATTGTTTAAACAAACAGATGATATTATTTTTAAAACTATATATTATAGTATTTTCTTAATGTTATATCAACACATTTTTACTATTATCTTTTATAATATAGGTCACTGATTTTACTGTAGTTTTTCATTATCTATAATAATTTTATAGTTTATCACGAAACAACGTGACCAGAAATCTGCACACCGAGACGATCTCTTTGATTGAATCACGTGTTTCATGGTGTAAATTTTTATCAATTTTTTTTTTATATTTTGTAATAAATCTTATGTTATCAGTTTGTTTCAGTAACGTCAATTTGATTACTGTATTTCTACTGAAACAAATTTATGATTTCTGTATATGTTCTCGATGTAAATTAAATATTTGCGCCGCCCCCAAGGACGAGAAGATTGCACTGAAATTGATGCTCTTATTAATTTAAGTTCTTTATTTATTTATTCTTCAACTGAACTATATAGGGTCAGCCTTACACAGAATTCACCCTCGACAAAACCAGAGGATGAATGTCAATGTTTTGAAATGCTAGTCGACCTTCTCGTATTTTTGTAAACTGAGTCGACCATGAACGAATGCCCCGAAGCTAGACGATGACCACAAATTCCATCTGTTCATATTCCAGCACTGCAGACGAAATAATTTTTTTTCATTCATTTTTCCAAATAAATTTTCCACCTAATAAATACGAGTTTCGAAGTCGTCTTTTTATCTGATTATGAAAAAAATGAAATTCCTTTAGCCTCGGCGCTTTGTAATATAATAATTTTATATACTGGGATTATTAAAATGTGAAATGGGTAACATAGGGGTCATCCTGTC
The DNA here is from genome assembly GCA_011037195.1 of Triatoma infestans. Classification (NCBI taxonomy): domain Eukaryota; kingdom Metazoa; phylum Arthropoda; class Insecta; order Hemiptera; family Reduviidae; genus Triatoma; species Triatoma infestans. The sequence continues at coordinate 79,807 of JAAEAF010002615.1, read as the reverse complement.
GTATCCATAACATCAAAAGCTCCAACAGTCCTAATCTTTGATTATGTGGTTGGGTTCGCAACGCTAGATTGATAAACTGCATATTTGCGATGTTTCTAATCGGTTTCTTATTTTCATCCATCGTCAGAGTAAGGTTATGAAGTTTTTATTTATTTATTTATACATACATACGAGGTTGCACCCCATTTATGTAATTTTCTTATCAAACACATAAGCAAAACAAACACTATACGAGAAATAGACCAAAGTTCATGTAGAGAGTTGACTTCAACTAAATGGACTACACTTGTTGACAGTAAAGGGCGATTATTAGGTTAGGTTATTATGTATGTGTATTTAATAACAAAAATGGCATGATTTTAAATTATGATTATACAACATTTTCTAATATCTAATCATTTCATTTTTGTTACCTATTAAATACACACACATAACCTTATAACCTTCCGCATATAATCAACAAATTTGGTGAGTAACCGAAATATTAAGTTGAAATCAATTGTCTACACGAACATTTACTGTCAGGGAACGAAGCTTCAAAATATCTCACTTTCTTCGAAGAGCTGTCATCCTGTCAATTCCAGAGCTGTAACTGTGTGTATGTGTTAGAATATCAAGACATGTCCTAACTTGCATAGACAAGTTCAGTTCTATAACAATGATAAAACATATTAGGGTTGGCAATTTATTCAACGCCATTATATTATAATTGTTATTGCCTTAACAACATACTAACCACAATATGAACAATTTATTTTCATAAATTATTGCTCAAAGGATAACCTTGATGTGGCTGTTAGGAGCGCCAAGTGCGGCTGGAGAAGACACTAGAAGAATGCTGTAGTGGCACTCACTGTTCCAAACTGTTGCTTAAAGAAACCCATACACTTTGTTTAATTAGTAGTTAACTTACCTTTAAGAGGGCGCGATTTTATCAGAAAAATGTTTGAATTAAAAGTCATACACCTAACTATGGATAATTAGTTAATACTAATTTAAAGAAAATTGTTGGGGGTCACCGTACAGGAAATCATGATTTTTTTTTTAATTATTGAGTTACTGTTGACAGATTCTGACTACAGCCCTTCATCTCGGGTCTCCCTTGTTTTAATGTGAATATTTATGAGTTATTGGTAAAAAAAAGAACTTTTTGTATATTTCGTTTTGATCGTTATACTTCTTACAGCAATAACGTAGATGAAGTAATGAAGATGAGGCAGTTCTTATTTTCGTGGTACCTTAAGCTGTGCATTTGAAATTCGCAGCGAGCTCAAACATGACGCGAAAGTATCGGTCAAAAGCAATAAGTATCGTCAACTAAATATCGGCACGTCACTATTTTTTCCCCAGTTTCTCACGGTTTTCTCAAAAACGCTCTTAAGATTTTCTCCAAATTTGGTGCCCTGTCTCCGCATTTAGGAATACTGACACAGTGACATGTTTAAATTTTATTTCTGGGGTTTAAGGGGGAGGGGGCGGAAGCAAAATTTTCCTCTGAAACAGCCTTTTGAATACAACCTTGCACTTCTTTAACCTTTAAACAGTACTAAAGTTCCAAATAGTATTAAAGTACCATAGTTCAAAATTTACAAAAATCTGTTAACACCGGAAATACATTTTTTTAATGAGATTTTCTCGGAAAAGTAAATTATTGGTGGTAGGGGGGCGGTGTCTGGTGGAATTTGTGAGTCAGCTTTGCGTTTAAACTTTTCAGCTATTATTGTTTGGTCGTGACGGAAGCGCACGCTGGTAGCAAATCACAGACTGACAGTTTTATTATTCCAGGCAATTATCAACACACCAAGTTATCTATGTAATTTTAAAACTTCCATTATTAAATACATTTTTCTATTAAGAAGGAAATTATTATTAAAGGTCTTCCCGTCTCATTTATACATTGTTTTTATATTTATAGTAGTGAAGCCCCACTTTTAGAAATACAGTGCTGTTTGTTGGTGGCAATAAATTTTAATTTAAAAACTGCATTTAAAAAAAAAACTTAGTAAACGCTTTGTGATTAAGTGAACATGCAATTGCCGCAGTACGATTAAACCATAACTATAACTAGAAATTACCGCTTCCGCATTGGGGCCCTAGAGCAATAGTACATATGTGGCAATCGCATCTGCAGTATTTCAAACCATTCAGTTTTAAAGTGCCGTCCAATAAATAAATAAAAACTGGTACCTGCTTTAGAGGAATACTATGAGCAATAACTTTGTCCAAATAATTTTACAATTAACACTTTCTCAATCAAATCAACAACACAAATACCCTTGAAGTTATTAAACAAATATCACATAAACAAATTACTTAATAAAATTAACATTTGTTTAACGGCCAAATCATGAGGTCAATCTGCACAATGATAATGGCTAAAGAGCTAGTAGCATTTTTTTTTTCACAGAAAAACCAAAACATTTTCACAACTTTCTCTTACCATAACTCTCACAAGTATTGACAAGTTTTCTTAAAAGTAAGAATTTATACTAATTGTTAACATTGGATCTTTACATTGGATTAGAGAAGAGGCACTAAAAAGAAAAGAAGCTCTTGAATTTGGAAGACACTCTTGGTCTCAACTTAACTAAATGAAAAGGATCAGTTGAATCCCTTTTATTAAAAGAAAGGTCTTGATATGAATACGATTTTCGAGAAAAAGGAAAAACTGGAAAATCTATTTTAACGTCTTGCACTTCCGGTTTTAACCAATTTTCTTCAAATAGTTGGTATTCCAAGTTTATAGCAAATCGTTTATAGAAAATTGCAAAAAAATCCTCCTCTTAAATGGTCAATTTTTCCATTGACCTATTTTGACCAAAAACCTTATTGTCCAGGACCCTTTGGTTGAATTTAAACGAAATATTAGTTTAAACTTTCTACGATCTTCAATTATGCAGACTTGACACAATACAGACAAACACAAGGGTAGGAGTGAGATCTAGAGAGAGAAATTTTCGAAAATTTCACCGGATATGAATACTTATACCAGCAATTCGTTTGAAATTATATTCAAAAGAAGTCAATAATATCAACGAACTAAAATTTTTTTGTATAAATATACAGAATTTCTTTTAAATTTGCACAAAAAAAAAAATTACAAAATAGGGAAATATAAGCTCGACAATGACGTATATAATGCAAACAGCTGATTAACAGACTTGATAAAAATAGATTTGCAATAATTTTATTATTTATTATAATATAAACAGTGTTTATGATAAAACAATATAGACTTTGTTTTCAGTATTTTTACTTTATACTGTTTTATTGATATAATAACAACAACCTTGTAACAATAGTGTTTGCCCATAAGCAAAAACTCAATAATATAAACAAACATTGCCATCAGTTTGACTGACAATAGGCAATCTATTTGTAGTGAATTTCCTCTTTGTGCTGTGATCCTAACGCCTCTAGTTCTCTAGTTAAATACTGCTCTTACATTTTTCTATATTTAATTTTCCATGGTACTATTATTCATTTTTTCTTTAAACTAGTGTTCTATTGTTTTTTAATTACAACAAAAAATAATAATAGTAATGTTTATGTGAAAAGAGAATATTCAGTAGTGTCTCATCTTCCTGCCGAGAATTGTGTTAATTTTATTTTAATATTATTATTTTTTTATTACAAAATTTCGATTACAACTAATGACAAAATTTGTCCACAGGGGTAAGTAAATATTTTAATATTCTGTACTAATTTATTTTTTTTTTATCAAGTCAGAGTTTATATACGTATAGAACTTTTAGTTTCGAAATGTGCACTGCATGTTTTTAGATTTCCTTGGTAATGTCAACAGAATTGTAATGATGGCGCATGAGAGAGCACCCTAACTTCTTAGCCCCACCCGAACCGCCTTTGAATCAATTTTTCTTGAAAAATATTTCAGATTCGTACTTCCCGATTCGATTATCTCTTTTAACTTGACTATTTTTTTTTAAACATATTATTTAATTCTCCATTATTAGTTAGTTTTTCTAACAAAAAGAAGTTTAAATACTTTTTAAATGGTATCCTAAGTTCACCGCTCAAGCAGCACCACTCAATCAGTTTTCCTTGGGAGGGGAGGGGGAATTTGTCAAATAAATTTTATGGGCCTCTAAGTATGGAACCTGTTTATGAATTTAAAGAAAATCATACCTATATATATATTTTTTTTTTATAAAATCGTGAGAAAACTAGGAAAAAACATTCGTTTAAATCGCAATTTCGGCGTACAGTTCTAAGGAGAAAATAAAAATGATTTTTAAGATTGGTATGTTGAATTTTTGACTGTGGGTGGTCAGCTGGAAAATCCCAGTATTTATATTATACTCAGTTTAGGTATTACAACGGCTTGGGACGAAGGTTCGAGCAATCATTTGTCGAGAAAAATTATTCATTTGCTGCAGCGATGCTTTTCTTTAAAACTTGATATAGTTTATCATTCATATAATTATTTTCTTCACTTTTTATTAAAAACATTTTCTTCGAGAAAAAAGTGATTCTGGGGAAATTCTGGGAATATTTTGACGTTTTGGCTCATTAAAGATGCCACTTGAATATATTGTTTGCCTCCGGGTATATAGTATTGAGGGCAATAAAATATGTGTTGAAAATTCTAAATAACATCCGATTATAAACGTAAAATATAAAAGCCTTCAAAAATTTCTTGACCTTTGTAAGGTGCAGACTCTTGACCACTGTTCAGGTGAAAAACCCCTTGCTCTTGTACAGCATCTTTATCTTCTCTGGCTAGACTGACATTAGTCATTATTATTTACTTCTAACTACCACCAAGCTATTATTCTCTCTGGAATGTCTCGGGGTTTCCCCCTCATTTTTTAACATCGTTCAACGTCATCATTCTGCAAACACTAACTACTAATTTCTTTTACAATTTGATGTACATAGCTAAAAAAAAACAAAAAAAACGCATCAGATAATTTTTCCATTACGATATGGCTGCATTTCTTCACCACAACAACAAATATTCTTGAAGATCGAAATTTTTTGCTCAAGTTTTATCATTCATAGTGTCACTCAAATGTCACAACCGAATACTTATTGAAAAAGCATTTCAGAGAAAAGCATAAGAAGTGATAACTTCCGTCAACAATCCTAGAAATTCTCGCAACCACCACCAAAAGTCCCCTAAATGAGTTTTCCCGGAGAAACGATGCAAATAAAAGTTGTATGTGCTCTTTGTATGTGTAGTTCACATACTTAGTTTCAAGAAAATCGTTGGACCCGTTTTAAATACAATAGCAGAAAACTGAAAAATACTTCCGTTATCAATAAAAAAGCACTTCCGTTCATCCGATTTTCTTCAAACTCGGAATTTCAACAACATATTTAATTTTAATTAATAATATTTAGATGATAGAATTGTGTAATGAACTGAAACGGCACTTTAAAGGACTCTCTCTCTTTTCTCTCACTTACACATGCATGCACACACACACACATACACACACACACTCTCTAAAAATAATTTTTCTCATTCAGGACATCCCAAAACCACGGCTTCAGATGAAATCTGAACACAATCGCAATTTTTACCATTACAGCGATAAGAGTATGTAAAAGTGAAAATTGTTTTCAACTAATGAGGGAAGTGTGAAAAGTGCTTTACTCGAGTATTCTGCAATTAGTTTTTTCTGCAATCGTTTCAGTAATATAGTAGAAAAATGGTTAAGAAAGTGTAGAAAGATTAATGACTAAATATGTCCAAAATTGCATAATTAAATGTCTCCACAATTAAAAAAAAAATCGTAACAGAACTAAATTTTCCGGTTAGTTCTTCCCTTTTTATAAGAAAACGGAAAAATGAGTTCCGACTACCTGCGCTTTTTCTGTTTGTGTGTGATTAATGTATTTACTACCTAATTACGCGTATGTGGAAAGCTGCATAAAACAGTGGTTGAAAGTTGAACTTCCTTTCTAAATTATACACAAAGATTGCAGAAGAAATATTATTATAAATGAATATTAATGAAATTAATGATAAAAATGAAATATCTGTAAAATGTAATATAATAATATTAAATTATGATTAATAATAATAATAATAATAATAATAATAATAATAATAATAATCCAGATCCTTGGCCTATCATTTAGTTTTGATAAAGAGAAATATATATTTGTATGTATGTGTCGTGCACGTTACATTGATATATTATGAATGAATCACGTGTCGTGTTATCAAAGAAATCATCCCCACTAAAACGTGACTATATTTATAGTTTTATTGTATTTAAATGACCTCATTTTAATTTAACCGTCTGTTCCTAAATCATTTTTATATAAATATTATGGACAATTTATTAACTTTTAACACTTTCATATCTCCATTTGTATCTGAACAATTTATGGTCAAATTAGTAATTAACAACACGATGCATTCTACTTCATTCATCCACAGGATATAATATAATACTTAATACTGTGTTGATAGCGTACAATTGCATTGTAATGACAATTTTAGATCTTCCCATTAAAACAATTTTTATTGAAAAACAAGTAATATAATATTTAGAAGAAAATCATTGAAGCGCATGGTGAAAAAATCGTGTTCAGTCTTAGGCCCGACACCAGCATTTCAACCATTTTTTGTTGAGCAGCCTAGTAAAATTTTGCTACTATGTGTGATCAAAGAAAAGATTAGCCGGAGGAAAAAAAGTCGTAACACGTCCTCTAGTGTGGGGCAGAGAGGTAAATGCCCTCCTGTCATATTCTCTTCTTTCTAGCATAACGGACAATACGGAGTTGCAACACGCTAATGCGGTGAAGATGTTTACTGAGGTAGTCGTGACCTGTACTCAGCCGTAAGCAGGCCACCCCTATATCCGTTGTAAATTCTTGGGGATCCTATGCACCAAGGCAAGAAATTTCTCTCAGCTTTTTCCCTGAGCTAGCGAGAGCAGAGATACTACCCAGTTATAATCTATTTGGGCTTTAATAATACGCTTTGCGGTATCCATATCAGTCGGGGTCTAAGGGTACTATTATCTGGAAACCAACTTTCGCAAGGAGATCAGCTTGCTCTTTCCAATAAATACATTGCAGTGTCCAGGAACCTACTGTAAAACGATGAGTCTACTAACACTTCAGAGATGCGCTGCATTCAGCTAATCACATGAGGTGACCGGTTCAGACTCTCGATAGGTCTGATGGACAAATATGTTTTAAAAGTTGGCAATTTTTATTACTTATATTTAGTTCCCCATGTCTAAAACCAGGTGAAGGGTTATTAAGTTGTCCTGAACTGGCATCATAGACGTGTATGTTCCTTTTCCTCTTCTTTAGGTGCCTCTCCTCCGAGAAGGTTGGCAATCGTCATGGCAGTTCTAACCTTTAACGCTGCATCTAAAAGGAAGTTCAGCCAGGATTTTTTGGGGGGTAGGGTTCAGTGCACTGCGACCAAAAGAAGTCTATTCAATAGATTATTCACCTACAACACCCCTTCCAAATTAAGATCTCTGAGGAATTTCAGGATCTGGGAAGGTCCATCCATAAAGATTTATCTTTCATTAAGAATTGCTACATGAAGAAATCTCGGAATTCAAGATGCCAACTCCCCTTTAATAGAACAACTCATCTTCTTCCACGACAACACCCTAATAATCCTCACAATAATTACCATCCTAGTAGGATACATAATAAGTACAGTACTCACAAATAAACTAACCAACCGATACCTCCTTGAATATATGTTCCTCTAACGCCTGGTAACTACCCAGGCTTCCAAATCATCTGTAGATGATAGCATCACAATCCGTTGCAGGAGGGTATTGGAGTCTCCTCCATCTCTCCACAGAATCTCCGATGCTATCGTTGTCTAGATCCAACTTCTTCAGTACTCAATGCTCCGTGAGAAAGCCTGTCAGGATACGAAGCCTATTTTTACTTAGACTGATGCACGTTTTAGATCTTTTCTGGTTATAACTGCCCATGTGTCTTAGCCTTACTTCAGTCTGGACGGGTTTTCCTCATTTCAGTTAGGATATTTGTGTTGTACTACTTTTAATAAGTTGTATTTTATACGCTTTATCAAGTGACTACTAATTGCAGTACTCTTAATTTTAATTGCGTTTACCACTACACTATCTCTTCAGTTTCAGTCTAGCAGAAAATAATGTCTTTTCCAGTAAAATGTTTCAGATATTTGTAGAAAGTGTACATTAAACGAAAATCGATGGAGGCATTTAGAAAAAATTGCGAAAAACAGAAAAACAATCATTAATAAAGGAGCCCTTTTGGTTGAGTTGCTTAATGTGGTATCTAAATGAAATATCAGCTTTGGGTCATGCACACCGCGGAAAAAAAAAAAAAATCATTCTCTGGTATTTACTGCATAAATTACAATCTATAAATAATGCGGAATAATTAAATTAAAGTAACAGCAGGTGAATGTGTGATTTCATAATTTATAGAGCTTCAATTTATATGACTTCAATTTTTTGGACCCAAAAATTAAAAAAATTAATTTCAAATTCATTTCCTTATAGTTTAAACATCTTTACGGAAGGCTAATTCAAAAGAAACTAATAAAGAACGGAAATGCCTAATGTTGAAGGTAATCGAAATAAATTGAAGGACCACATGACCACTTGGAATAATAGTTTTTTTATTTGTCTAATGGATTTTGAATCGTTAGTCAACATCAATATTTCTCCAATATTCTAAACAAGATATACCGCTCTCTTCGGTATCCTTCTATGTAGTACAGCTTCATCATCTAATGTCTTAGGTCCAGATCTTGTGATATAGGACATTTCATTACATCAGTCTAGATTTTATTTATTTTAAAGAGAATGTATTGAGATGCTGTAAAATGTTCGAAATTGATCTTTCATCGGAAATTGGTACTACCACTGCATCAGACAGGAAACTTTCCGTCAAAAATCTGTTGACTGGTGGGATTTTGGAGAGTGAGATTTTATTTAAAAGTTTTCTTCAATCTTTCGCGATTTTCTTGACAAAATTGGCTCAAATGATTTTCTTAAAACTTTGCACAATACCTACACACAGATAGGACTATTCATTTTATTTGAAACATTTTTCTGAGAAAAAATAGATTTATGGAGCTATGGAGGAGTTCCTGTAATTTAGCTTTTCTTTGAATGCATTGTTAAGATTTGCTGGCAAGAATTGGAAGACATTGGTTCATGGGAAGTGTGCGGTTTCACCAAATATTTTTCGTACAACTTCTCCAATGGTTTTCGATTAATCTTGAAATGCTAACTTCACAAATATAAACCTATCATTTTTATTTGAAATATTTTACTGGAAAAATTAATTTTTGTAGGCTTTTTTTTTTCTTTCTTGGAAAGAGTGAGGTGAGGCTCAACTGTAAGCTGTAATGGAGGTGTGATTGGAGCGCTGCGCGGTGTTCTGCAATGTAAAGTCCCATTCAGGTAGCCCCTTGCATTCAAAAACCAACAAGTATAACCCCTATCTATGTTTATACGTAACAGTAATGCCAACTAAACGTTTTAGTAAAAATTCCAAGTCTGGAAAATTAGTCAAAGAAAATTTGTTAGAAGTTTCACACAGAGAAACTTGTGTGACTGATTTGCACTAGATTTCTTTTAATCAACTTTTTACTTTCTCTTACTGCTGTTAGGAGGAAGTGTTGCGATCGTGAGAAGGGAATGGCGGCAAATTTTCGATATCGAGTTTTCACTAGAATGATATCTATTGAGATCCCTTGAATCCAAAGAATTGGTTTTTAGAAATTGGTCTCTCTCTATCTCCCTCCCTCACACTCTTTCTCTCTCTCTCTCTCCCGCTCTCTGTGGGTCTGTGTGGTGTGTGTGTGTGTGTGTGTGTGTGTGTGTGAGTGTGTGTAAGCAAAATATCTCAAAAAATAAACGCCCAGGAATCTCAAATTCGGTATTTCGTTAGGAAACCGCATCACCGCATCACCGCATCAGGCACGAAGGTTTCGGGCAAAATCCATCAACCAGAAGTGCAAATTTATTGAAAGTTTTTTTTTTAAGTTTTTTAACAATTATCTCGAAAAAAGCTACAACTTTTTTTTTTAAATTTGGAATCCAACGCACTAATACTCTATCACTTTTATTAGTAATATTTTTCTGAAAAAAGTGATTTCAGGCGGATTGCGGTGGATCTGTCAGCTAGATTACAATTTACACTGCTGGTACTACAAGCTTTATCAGTTGACAGTTGAGATAGAGAGCGCTGCCGCACAAGTTACACTTAATAGACATGATTACCCACACCACCTTTTTTAAAGCAAGCCCTACTAAACGTGTAAACATCATAAGTTTACAGATAAGTTCCATTAGATTTGTAATAATTGCAGTAAGAGAAAGTGGTGTGAGTGTTTCACAGCAGATTTATACAAATGGGTTGATCAATTAAAAAGCGGCTGATTACTGATCAAAAGACAAGTGTGCATGAAATGCAACTTGCGGAGGACTACCGCACTTTCACTTGATGGAGTTTTCAAATCCATTAATCAAATCTATATTGATACTGTTACCCAAGAAAACAGACGAGTGATGAAAGAAGAAATTTCTGAATAATATAATGAAATGGCATAGTTCATTCCATTATTTATGAAGAACTGTAAACATGTGCCATAGATGTTCCGGAAATAGCAAACGGACTATTACAAAGAAACACAATATTTTTTCAGGGAGGTACCTTTCAGGGAGTAAAAGTATGGAGTGGAAGTATCCCGGGTCTGCTGCGTGGTTTGTAGAGAAAATAAGTATATAGCACGCTAACCCTCATACTTGTGCAATCGACACTGGAAACTTGGAAAAACTAGGCTGGGTAGTTCTGCCATATCCGCCTTAAAGCCCGGATTTCGCTCCATCAGAGAGATTCCCTTTTGTGTGGAACTCTCAATAGTCTTGAGACATGGCATCATTAAAGAAGTGGAAACAAATATACGAGAACTGGCTCACACTTCACTTGTGAGATTCATTTCATACACCACATTCAAACTGCACACCACATATATCTCTTTACTTGTTGAAAGAACCTTGTATTTTATATAGATCGGGACAGCTCAAATATAAATTATGTTTGACATTCTTTTGTAGCCTATCATAAACATTATATAAAACTGAAGAAATTAACTTGCCTTACGAGACGTCACACTCCAATGAAAACTTAATTTCCTATCGTATATGGCGCTAATTATCTAGGAAGTTATAACATGCAATTTATTGGCCTTCATCGTATAAGACTCAAACCAATCATTGAGACAGATATTTTTTTATGAATGAGTGCCTTTCATTTCTTGACCATTAAACTATTAAAAATATATAATTGTTGCATTTCTATTATATAGTACGAATTAAAAAATCTGAATTTCATTAAATATTCTAATATGATATGAAATATGCAAACAATATACTAATGTGGCAAAAAGATGAACTTCCTTGCTTCCATGATTATTGTCATGCTAGTGTATTTTGGTTGAGACTGCGTCAATTCTTTCAACCGACAACCACTATCCTGAACAGGCACATACAATAATGATTAAAAAATCATTTTGTATCAAAACAACTGAGAGACATACTCACATAAACTGTTAAGACCCCAGATTTTTACAATGATGAAATTCCTTTTCATTATCTTGTTGAGAAGAGCATTATTCTTGCAACGATTTCCTTATTATGCCGCGAAAATCAGGTTACCGAATTTAGAATTGCTACATATGATTTCATGTTTTTAAATGATATGAGACTTACCTATCGATGGAATTGGGCAAAGTACAATCGGCCCACATGTAGCTCAATGCATCTACTTTCCTCGAGAGGCTACGAACTCTATAGCAAACTTTTTGACGTCATGGCCATCGTAAAGGTCAGAGACTTTCTCTGAGAAGCAGCTTCTACATTGAAGTGGTTTTAGCAAAAGAATGTCTTCATAATCCAGAACTTCTCTGATTCAGAATTTGACCCAATTATTATCAAGCTTATTCATTGGCTCACAATAGTTACTTCCTTTCTGATCTTTCTTTTGTAGCATTATATTTATAATTTTACATTTTCACAATCTTCTTTATCCAGGATCTATGTTGAAATCAGAAAATAACACAATAATTAGATGAACACAATACACCAATGACAGCGCATATAGTGTTCAGCGAAACAGAACTGAAAGTTAAAAAATAATATATATATATCTATATATATATTAAATAATAATAAAAAATATTGTAACCGACATAATGACATAAGTTTAGCCTTCGCATTGTCCTCTAATACATTTCCTTTGCATTTCTCCAGTTTTTTGATTGTTTTAAAAAAAATAATATTTTTCGGATTATAAATCTTCTTTTTTTGTAGATTGGAAAAGTAGTATTTTCAAAATAAAAACTTTTTGAACACTTACTAATCAATTAGCCCGCCGGAGGCCGGCAGTGCACAGAATAGGCTCCGGGAGATACAATAGATCTTTCAGGCCGCAGAAGAATAATCCCCTACAACAGTCTATTAAACAATTGCGTAATATACTTTATTCAAAGACTACATAATAATGCAATTCAAATAAATATGTATTTTGTGAATTTTCTCTACCACAACACTAACGACTCCAAGTGTCAAAACATCTACCGCTCAATATAATACCGCCAAATATAATTAGTATTTTGGATGTCATGTACTGTGCATCTGGCCTCATCATCTGCAAAATTAAAAAGCTTTTAATTCTGGCTCGAGACTACCAGTACGAAATTGCATTGAGCGAAAAATCTAAAGAGAGGTACGGCGTACCGGTGAAAAGGTCTCCACCTTCTCTACGCCAGAATAGATCAATTTTCTTAAGAATATTTTTAATAGTCTATTAACTGTATACAGCGAATGTGCACTTAACCTCTTAGATAAAGAACTTTTAGTCTGTCTGTTCGGTTAAATTTTAAAGGCGAAGTCTTCTTCTTTTGTTTTTTATTTATTTGTTTATTTTATTTGCCACTAGAGATCAGTTCATTATAATTTATATCAGCTATTTTGCTGATTTTATTTGTTTTGTATGGTATGATGATGGTGTGGTTAAAATGATTAAACTCATTCAGAATGCTTAACTTAGTGGAGCAGGTGGGTATAGTCGGCAGATGTTGACAAAAATGGAGTCGTCAGCGCTGTTGTGGAGACGCAGTACTTGTTGTTTTTTATGTATCAATTTCGGGAGGGTTTGTCATTAATTAAATATCTATTAGCCTGGCAGACCTTCAAACATTTTTGCCCGACCCTTTTCTCCTATCTATTTAATAACGATGCTATGTAAACTACGTTCCTGTAAAGTGCCGCTTAAGTACAATTTATTGTTCCCTTTATAATGTTAGAAGAAAACCTTAATGCAATGCTAAGGAAAACTGAAAGTTTAGAAAATATTCAAGTTTCAAGCAAAGTCAATTAGAACTTCAATAAATGCTGTAAAAGAAAGTCGAATGAGTGCTGCACACTGCATTTCTTATTTTAATGAGGTCATGGACGAAACATAAATAATGATAATAATAATTAAATAATTGTTATCATATTATCAACGAGGTTTAATTGAACTTTTCAACAACAATGATGTTTCAATAAATGTATTGTTTAAATGTTCCTCAAAGTAATAAAGAGAGAAAGAAAGAAAGAAAAAATCCTACGCTTCAAAATGTCCACCAACGACTGACCTCAAATTCGTGTATAACCTAAATATGTTTCCATTGTCGATAAACAAATTGAAAATGGGGATATATGTGAACTTGGAGTGCCAACTTTCAAGGAGATCTATTGCAAATAACCGTTGCTAAAGGGTGATTATAGTGATAGACTTCAACCAAGATAAAATATTGCAACATCCCTAGACAATCTTAATATTTTTGAAGATTTATTCATTTGAATTTCTAGATTAAATATCAAATATTGATTAGTCTTTTTGGGATCTACAAATAAATATAGGAACATCTCCCTGGCATTTTTGGTTTTATTAAGAGAAAGCAAAAGGAAAATTAGACAACGATCGTGCCAAATTTTCGAAATTGATTTTTCACTTGGGCTGTGGCTCTGTCCTGGCCACCTTGGGCTGTGCCTCTGTCCAGGCCACCTGTGGGCTGTGGCTCCGTCCGGGCCACCTGTGGGCGGAAAATCCGGTGAACGAATGGATCTGTGTATGTGTGTTTGGCATTAATAAAACATAAACAAACAAAAAAAAATCGCATTGATTGTCACACGATGATGTCCGACAAAAATGTCAAACCAACTCTTTTCCGAACTTGATGAGACATACACCGACGATGGATGATGATCCAAAACCGATCAGAACCAATCAAAAGAAGCCTGCTACGACGGATAAAGCATCCCAGATATCTATTATTAATTGTTAAAGTATTACTTTCTCTTTAGAGATATTTTCCGTGATAGCCTGCTTCTTTTTGTGGTCATCGACCGGTTTCGGGCGTTCGCCCATCATTAGGATGTGTTTGTCAAAAACAGTGTGATAGCATAGATTTGCACAGAGCAAATTTTAATTTAAAAACTGACTGGTCTTTAAACGTTTTTTGTTAAATGCCTATCTAGGTCAAGAGGGGGAGAGGGATGGTACTAGGCCTTGACCTAGTTAGACTTTAAACAAAAACATTTAAAGTCCCGTCAGTGTATAAACTAAATTTGCTCTGTGCAAATCTATGTTATCACATTGTTTGATAAACGCATCTTGATGATGGGCGGACGCCCGAAACCGGTCGATGACCACAAAAAGAAGCAGGCTATCACGGAAAATATCTTCTGCTTTCCAGCTCTGCGGAACCAACCACAAAACCTATTACTTGCTCAGTTTTTAAGAGGCAGTATTGCATCGTGTCCAATTTTCCAAATGTGTTTACACCATACATATTTTGAGGCACCCTGAAGGTGAAAAAATGTTTTTAGCAAATAGTGTGTAGGTATTTGTTTTTTTCCAGGCCAGTAGTCCTGGACTCGGAGCCGTTTATTGTCACATATCTCGAACATTAATAAATTACATGTGTAGACACCAATATTATTAAATTGGAGATTTCAAAAAGGAAATGATAATTATTAATATTTTCCTCTTATAAATAATCCAATGGACATTTGTCTTCCTTTAGTGCATGCAATCTCTTAAGATAGCTCCTGAGGTGACCGTGTCCACGGTTGTTTTATAATTAATTTTGCATGCTAACTTTTGTGTGTCACCAATTCATTAGAAGAATTCTTTAGTTATTTTTTCTTTCGATGTTTTCCCATTTGTTGGTACTTTTCTTCCTTGAAGGTGTCTTAGCGCACTAGTAGGTGCCTGTCATATTCTGTTGGCGATGTCTCTTCTCTCGCCAGCCTGTTTGCCATCTCGTTACCAACTTGTCCAACATGAGCTTTAACCCAAATGAAATGTATGCTAACTTTTTATTATTATTATTATTATTTCTATTAAGTAAAGTAAAGTAATGCCTATTTTTTCAGGGTGGCTTAACGCCCATCTACTAAATTAGGTGTCGTGGGCTGAGGCTGAAGCACCTACTTTAACATTAACATTTTTGACACCAATATAAAATTTAGCAGTTATATACGGGACTCGAACTGGGGACCTCCCACTTACAAGTTCATGCTCATAACCACTACACCAGCATAGTTAATTTTATAATTAAAAAGGGTTGTTGTATTTCAGTTCGAATTACATAATGCAAAGTATATAAAATTGTAGTCAGATACACTTTCGGCACTATCAATTTTTCAATTATGTATTGTCTTAATTAAGTCATTTGTAATTATTTTCAAATCTATGTTGCTTTCTCCATTATTCGTTTCGAAATATTAATATATGGTTAAAATAAATGTAATTAATTAAGAGTCCATTTCTACATTTGATATTAGAAAGATTTGCTATTTCGTTTTTTACATTTTTGTACGGCTCTTGCATCAAGACCATATCAATACTATTTTCCTCAATATATCTTTTTAAGATTAGTCAGTGGCTTCCTTGATTTCTGTAAGTTCGTTTGTACAAATATTATATTTATATAACTACTTGGTCATCATTAATCGATTATGGTTGTTGTTATTGTCATTATTACACACAAGTGAACAAAATAATTCTAAAAAGAAAAATTGCAAGAAACACAAACTTCGTATTTCGTTTAGATACTAACGCCACCACATCTGGCACAAATGTTTCCAATAACCTCCCCTATAAAAACAATCAATCGTGTGTGTGTCAGAAATCTAGAGTTGAAATCAGCTGCCTCCGGAATTCGTAGTTTTGTATAGGAACTTGATGAAACATACACTGACGATGGATGAGAATGCCAAACCGTATGCTACCGATGGATAAATACAGATTTTTTTTTATATTATGTTCCAAAATACTGTAAGAATTTCTTCCACACTAAACCTTGCTACATGACTAACTTTATCTCATTTCCGGGAGAATATATTATATTTTCAAATTCTAATTCCTGTTATTAAACAAGGTCCTTTGGATTGTTTACAATGAATTAAAAAATATACCTTCAAAAAAATAAAACAACTTTCTGGAATTTATAAACGGAAACAGGAAGGAAAAGAAAAGTAAAGACACTGTCAAATGTCAACACTTGGAATAAAAATGATTTTTTTAATAAACAAGAGGTCATAAAAATTTATAAACTTTTAAAAAACACCTACATTAAATCATAATGAAGAAAATTCATTAAATTTCAAATTTTATTGACACAGTTTACCCCAATAAATTATTATTTTTATTATAATAGTGTCATTGAATTTTAGAAAATTTAAGAGTTAACGATACGGTCCTGCAGCTAGAAGACGTGAAATGCTTCAAATTGCAATTTAAAAAATAATGAATGAACCTGTATATGAAAATCAAGACCCAAAACCGACTTTCTTCTTTGTAATACTAGACATAAGGAATAACTACCGAGAGTTATTGGTACAGAGGTGTAGGAGAAACTAATCAATGACAGCATCCTCCTACTGTCAGTACTACTGATCGACATCAGCATAGTAGAGATCAGCCAAAGGAAATCTCAAGGATAGTAGTAAAAGCGGAAGCCGGTACAAATGGATTAGAGCAACAATGAGAGTCAGCAGTATGGGTTTTTGGGATATTTTGTCCTGACCGAGTCATGGTACGAAAAGAATGTTGAGATCATTGTGGAAAAAAGTTATCTATGATTTAGTAATAAATGCCAACAAATTGTCGGAGTAACTTAGATCAGGAATAGTTAGTAATTTTTACCAAAACATCCACACAGACTTTTCTGTAAATCTGTATAGGTTTCGAAATTAAAATAGATAAGTAGTTGTGGTGGTTGGTTCCGAGAGTGTGTAAACTGAATTTGCTCTGTGCAAGTCTGTGTTGTCACACTGTCTGAAAAACGCATTCTGAAGATGGGCGAACGCCCGAAACCGGTCGATGAGTACAAAATGAAGCTGGCTACCACGGAAAATGTCTCTGATAAAATAGATAAGCTTTATATTACTTTCTCTGACTGCTGTAACGGGAAGTATTGCGCAATCATGACAGTTTTTGGATGCAATACTTTTTCGGAATAAACATGTTACGAGATAGTCTAAGAAGGATTATATGGTTTTATAGATAAGACTCAGGAAATTAAATAAATTTTACACAAACTTTTCTGACTGCAATCCTCATGTTTATAAAAGGCAAATTGTTTTCAAATTTGTATCTAGATATTGAGTTGCCTTCAATACTAAGTGTTGGTATAAGTGGGGGGCAGTGTAGACTTAATGGTGGGGGGCAGTGTAGACTTTCATGGTGGGGGAGAGTGACGAATTTTCTCGGAAAAAAGTTTTGAACAAAATGCTAGGTTCTGAGATTTCTATCCATTGAAGCGTGTTTCTTTCTATAGGTTCTGACCAGTTCAGATTCTCTTTTATCGAGTGATTGATTCAATCATGGCCAGAACCTTAAAATGGACATCAGTTCTCTTCTTCTTCATGAACCATACTCTTATTAAATTTCGATTCTCCCATCGATATGACATTGAAGTTAAATACACATTTAGTACAAATTATAAATTTGAAGAAAATTTGTAAATTACAGCTGTAAACGGCAGTAAGAGAAAGTTGTAAGCTGGAGTGAATTCACACCACAGTTTTTTTGTTCTTATTACTTATTGCAATTACAGTGGCTAGTCATATAATAGGAAGGCAATTACTTTATAAGGCTCTCTAATTATATTTATAGAAATGTTTAAATAACTTTCGCAATTATAAAACATCTAAATATTATATAAACAATATATGGAAAAAACATCTTCATTTGCGCAGATTGCCAGATAATAAATAAAATATAACAAATAATAGCAATAATTGTGGTTACAATGCAAGGGCAGTTAGTTCTTGCTAAACAATAATTGTTTTCCATAGCTATTTTCTTTATTATTAATAAAAAATTATGTGATTTTTTGTTTTTTAAAAAGTAATTAACGTTTGTTTTTTCTCTATGGAGCCAATTTTTTAAAAAAAATTGTTTTTCCCTTCTAACAAACTTGCGTCATTTGCACCCGGAACCTTATGACTGCACAGTTCATCTTCGGATAGTATTCTCCTGTTACAGACATCATTATTGGCCCAACAATGTTTAGTGATCTGGCTTTAAGGGCGACTGGACTGGGAAACCTTGGCCAGCTAGGCTTGCTTTATTTATAATGAAAGATGGTGGGAATTATAGCTGGTTACCAGACATTTGTTTCAACTTGTTTGAGAACACTCCTTAAAGGCAGCGTAAATTTAAGCCTGTGAACACTTCTTAAATCAATTTTTACAAGAAAAAACTTTCATATAGAAATGACAGTGTGCAGTAAGTATTCCAAGTCTAAAGAAAATTGATGGATTTGTCTTACTCCAAAATAAAATGTAAGTGTTACCATCGTATTGAATTTTCGGAATTGAGATTTCACTGGAAGCACAATCTATCAAACGGAAGTGCGGCTTTACTGAATGTTATTTTTTACTTTCTCTTACTCCTCCTAGTAAGAGGAAGTATTGTTATCGTGTCAAATTTTCGATATCGAGTTTTCACCGAAAATATCCGTTTTGAGGTCCCCTGAGTCCAAAAAAATGGTTTTTAGCAAATGGTCTGTGTGTGTGTGTGTGTGTGTGTGTGACTGTGTTATGTATGTATGTGAACAGTATAGATCAAAAACGAAAAACTGTAGAATGTTCAAACTTGATATTCCGTTTAGGTATCACCATGGGATCTGACAGTACGTTATACGTCAAAATTCCTCAACCGGAAGTACCATATTACTAGTGTTTTTCTTACGATTTTCTCAAAAATGGCTCCAACAATTTTCTTGAAACTTGCTACATCAACTACACATACAAAGAGCTACAACTTTTATTTGAAAAATTTCGCAGGAAAAATGCATTTAAGGACACTTTTTGGGGTGGGGTGGGGTTACGGTTTCCTCTAAAGTGCTATTTCAGTTTATTAGATAATTCTGTCATCTAAATAATGTTAATTAGAATTAGATGTGTTGTAGAAATTCCGAGTTTGATGTAGAAAAATCTGATGATGGGAAGTGCGTTTCTTTACCACTTTACTAAATGATTTTTTTCACTTTTTCACGATTTTCTCAAACATGGCTCCGACGATTTTCTTGAAACATCGCATATAAACTACGGATACAAAGATGTACAACTTTTATTTAAAACATTTCTCTGGGAAAATTCATGTAAGGGCCGTTTTGGGGGTGGGAGGAGTTATGTTTTTCTCTAAAGTGCTCTCATAGTTGATTTATACAATTCTATCATCCAAACAAAATTAATTAGAAATAAATAGATGGCTAAAATTCCGAGTTTCCAGAAAATTAGTAAACCGGAATGCGTTTTTACCGAACAATTTTTTCGTTTTCGACGAATTTCATTAAATTTGGTACACTAGCTATAAAAGTTGTCAATTATTATTTGAGAGAACTGGAGTAAGAGAAAGTTGTGTGAGTGTTTCACACCAGATTTTTTTTTTTCTGTTTTTCGCAACTCTCTCGTAATCGGCTTCAATGAATTTCTATAAATAGGTATTTAATTACCTCGATCACTTTTATTTGTGACATTTTCCCGGGAAAAGTGTTATTTTGTGATATGGAGTTTTCAATGATCAATAGCATGATGCTTTCTTCTGAAGTATCACATCAGTATAATGTATGGTTTTTTACCGCCTATATAATATTAATATACATTAGAAGCACTGAGAGAATTACAAATTGGAAAAAAAGTCGGTTAACCGGAAGTGAGACTTTACAGAATTGATTTTTGAATTTTTTGGAATTCTCATTGGACAGTATATTTTATTACAAAAAAAAAATCCAAATAAAAGTAGATTTTATACAGTTTTGAGGAATTTGTTGCATTAATTAAAATGTATGGATTTGGTTCCATGTTATTGGTGCTCACTTCACTTCTCTATCTGCTTGGATTGGAAAGTTAGTATTTATCCTCCCCCCACCCCCCAATTTGCATTAAAAGACAATTTGTCCTTTTATATATAATTATTGTATTAACGAGAAAGTCGTGTTGCACACCACAGTTTTGTTCTTTAAAATATAGATTTAAACGTAAAGACATGTTACGAGACATTCTGTGTGCGCATTAAATGATTTTACAGTATTATCTGTGCATAAACCATACACATCACAATACTAGGATGTTCCACTATTGCGCATCGAACTGTCTATTCACTATTTAAGTTATATCCGATTGAATGATCAACAAATTGGATATGAAACACTGGCACGACTTTAAACAAATATAGCTGGGTTTATAGTCAGTTAGTGATTTGTATTATTTTCAAGTTTGGAACTGCTCCTTGAATATGTCAATATTAGTAGGGCGGTACCTCTGCCAGCCCCAAGCAAAACTTCTGGCGACAATTCTAAAGTTATCCTAACTCACATATTCCCCCAGAAACTAACTAAAAATTAATTTTTGTCCAAAACAATGTTTCAAATAAAAGTGATAGGGTTATATATTCGCTGTTAGTATTCCTAGCATGAAGAAAAACTTGCAATCGTTTTCGGGAAAATGACGAAAAACTCAAGAGGCTAATCTGTAAAGACGCACTTCCGCTTGACGGTATTTCTTAATATTATATAAATTATAGAAACTTAAATTGCAATAAAGTGGCGGCCCCTATAGAGAAAATTGTTACATTGTAGCTCCCTCAGAAACCTTAAAAAAATAAAGCCATTTCCTGTAAGAGATTCACATAACAGTCGAAGTTTAAATCAAATGGAGTCGATTTCGAGAAAATTGTACAAACAAAAAAAAGAAGAATATTTTGTAGCCTCACTTCCGCTCCACAGAATTTGGAAGGAAACTTTTGTATAGAATCTGAAGGTACTAATCACTAAATTACTATTTGTTAAATACTCATTTTAGGAAATCTAACACCAACACTTGGACATGACAAATTTTTTGGGTGTTCAATTGTTTGGGGTTCAATATTGATATTTAAAAAAAAAAAAAAAAAAAAATATATTTAGCCATATCATTTAAGGATATAAAAATGTGAAATAAACATCTTACTAAAGACAGAAATACACAGATGAATGTGGTGATGTCAATGTTGACATGGAAAGTTTCAGACAGTAAAAACATACCCGGTGCTAATTTAACTTTGTTAGGGCCACTTTGATAATTGTACACTAATGAACGTGATGTTCATTTTTAATAAATTAGTGTTTCATCATTTTGTGTAATTCACATTGAATCGTCAAATTAATTATGTATTTCTATTTGCTTCCTGACAGAGTAAGTTAGGAAATATTAACTTAGTAGTTTTGTTAAATTTTTAGAATAGAAAGTTTTAATTGAAGAAATGAGTTAGCAATTTGATATCAGCTGAAGAGAACCAACGAAAAGAAATTTTTATTCACAATAATTCTACGTAACAGTATTTAATAATTAGAAAAAGTTAAATTTGATGTTTTAAATATTCAAAATAATTATTTTCAATTTCTCTTACTACGCTACAAGAGAAAGTATTGCGATCGCATCAAATTTTGCAATTGGGAAATTGATAAATGTATTCAGGTTTCCTGTGTCCAAAATTAAAAAAATCTGGTGTGAAACCCTCAAACAACTTTCACTTGCTGCAGTTTAGAAAATTAGTAATTGACAAATTTTATAAGTGGACTAAATTTAATGAAATTCGTCGCTTTTTTATGCAGAAAATCGCGAAATCTAAAAAAAAAAAGAAAATGCACTCACGGTTTACTAATTTTCATGAAACTCGATATTTCGGCAATCTATGAAGTTTTTTAAATTAGTTTTGTTTAGATGGTAGAATTGTATAATCAACTAAGATAGCATTTCAGAGGAAAATGATTTTATCCGGAGAAATGTTTCTAATAAAAGTTGTAGATCTTTGTATGTGTAGTTGATGTAACAAGTTTACAGAAAATCGTTAGAGCGAAAAAAGTATTCTGTAAAATGGTACTTCCGGTTGAGGAATTTTGACACATAACTCACTCTCGGATCCCATGGTGATACCTACTCGCAATATCAGGATTGCACTTTCTGCGATTTTTCATTTTCAAGGTATACTGTTCACACACACATACACATCCACACACATACATACACACACTCATACATACATACATCTTCGGCTCTACTTCCGGGGAAGGGCCTTGGCCTCCAGCAACAACTTTCCCCACTCTTCTCTATCCATGGCCGAAGCCATCCCTGTGTTAGACATAATAGTTTAACCCTCAATTTTGAATATATTATCCTTCATAACCTAAAAGTTATGAAAACAATGCTTGCCCAATATTATATTCCAAGCAAAGTTTTAGCACATTCAAGCAGACTTCCTTCAGCCAGGGTTCCCCAACAATAAAAGAAAATGAAATAGAAGGAAACTGGTTATTTGATTTGTTGCAAAATAGATTAAGAAATACGATTTAGTTAGAAACAAATTAAAAAAAAGAATAAAAATAAATAAATTCCTTTGTAGATGGTAAAATGTCAGCCCTCTCTTACATTCTTTTTTTCTCCTAGTTTTAAAGAAATAGAAGAACTATTTTAAATAATATAACAGTTTATTCTTATAGAATATTTATTATAACCAATTAATGTTATCGTAAAAATATTAATAAATTTATTTGCATTTCAATTAATGCACTAAAATCTATATAAAATTCTTGCTGTAGATCGTTTTCAAATTATGCAATAACACGTGGATCGATATGTTATAATTATTTTCATAAATTAAATTATAAAGATATTATTTTTATTGTAGCCAATTTTTTTATTAAACTTAATCAACAGCTATTAAAAAAGGATTATTCAAAATAAATTTACTGCCAAGTAAACAATTAATTTATTGCCTGTTTTGAGGTCACCTGAATATAAAGACAGAAATACTATACTTGTGATTCAAAGCAGAATTAAATCAAATATTCCTTAAGGGACTTCCAAAATCCATGTAAAAATCACCCCCCCCCCCCCGATAAAAGGTATAAGAAACTGATGGTTCATATTAGTGTAGTTAGCATTCGAAATTTAAAGAAAATCGTTGTAGCCAACCGTATTCGAGAAAGTTATAAAAAAAACTCAGATTCAAGTTTCGAATTCTAGCAAGGAGGAATTTTCATGAACCCTCTTCTAGTGTTGTATGGATGGTTCTGCATCCTTAAAATTGAACCCCCACATTACTCACCAGAAATCAGTTTTTCCTAGGAAAATATTTCAAATAAAAGAGATCAGCCTTTAGATGTGTAGTTAATATATATAATTTATAGAAATTTATAAAGCTATTTATGAAGTTTATATAGTTTGACCCATTTTCGAGAAAAATTGCAAAAAAATGGAAACAAAAATCGTAAAATCGTATTTCCGGATGATGAATTTTACCCGAAATCTTCGTGCCTGAAGCGGTGGTGATAGCTAAACGAATATTAAGTTTAAGCTTCCAGCTATTTTTTCGTTTTTGAGACATTTTGTTCACACAAACACACACAGACGCATACATATAAACACATACAAACATTGCTTTTGTTTTAAGGGTAGGTGGAGGGCTTCAATATAGGTGTTTCCGGTGAAAACTCAATTTTGAAAATTGGATGCGATCCTAATACTTCCTTTTTCGTAGTAGTAAAGGGGACAAAAAAAAGTATTTTTAACCAATTTCTGTTTGTGTGTGGTTGTCTGAATACATAAGCGTAAAATATTCTGTTTAGGTATATAATTACCTTTGCATTCGATATTAAAATTTCATCACACTCGTTAATGCAACATTTCTGAATATTTACTTTGTTTCAATTTTTTGCGATTTTCCCGAAATGACAGGCGATTTTTTTTTTTAAACCTCGCATACTAACTCAAGACAGGTATAAATTATTTATCTTTTGGCATAACTTTTGGAAGGCTACAGGGTGCTGTCATTTCAGTTGCACATCCATTTCCACTAGTCGTCACTTCAAAAGACTTTTTTTTTTCGACTTTATTGTTTTTAAAGAGACTACGATATTTTGTCAGAGGCTATTTTCAATTTTTAAAGAAGCTGCGATATTTATTTTCAATTTTTTGAAGAGGCTACGATATCTATTTCCAATTTTTTTCCCAAGAGTAAGTCAAAATTATTGGCGTTTGATCCAGGCGCTATCTTCTGGACTACAAATGTAATTAGGCACCTGCAAACCAATAAGTACACCTGAGAACCAACAGTGTCCCCACTATCACTATATCTATGTTATGAGCAACTAAATGTTGACAATAAATTCCAGTTTTTTAGAAAATATGTCAATTTTAATTGTATTAACCGCAAAGTGTTTTGAGTGTTTGTATTA
The DNA here is from genome assembly GCA_011037195.1 of Triatoma infestans. NCBI lineage: Eukaryota > Metazoa > Arthropoda > Insecta > Hemiptera > Reduviidae > Triatoma > Triatoma infestans. The sequence goes on along the minus strand of JAAEAF010002615.1, from coordinate 55,020 downwards.
GATTTTCACTTTCTCTTTCTTACACCTAGTAACAGGAAGTATTGGGATCGTGGCAACTTTTCGAGTTTTCACCGGAAATACATGTTTCAGGTTCCCTAAATACGAAAAAAAAGGGTTTTAGCGAATGGTCTGTGTGTGTGTGTGTTTTAAAAGAATATCTCAAATTGATTTTCCGTTTAGGCACTACCACTAGATCAGACAGATACAAAATTTCGGGCAAAATATATCAACCAGAAGTGCGAATTTACTAAATATTTTTATTTTATTTTTTCGCGATTTCTTTGAATTCCGTTTACTATTGACACACACATAAACACCAAACACTTTTATTTGAAACATTTTTCCGAGAAAATGGATTTTTTTTTTGAGATCCGGGGGGGAACAATAGCGTTATGCATTCCTCTAAAATACGAATACTTCAGTATAATATGTGGCACCTAGATAATACTAATGTCCATTAGAAGCAGTGATAGAATTCCAAGTTTGAAATAAATCGATTTACCAAAGGTGCGATTTTACAGAACATGTTTTTGAACTTTTTGGGATTTTCTCGAAAACGGTTACAACGATTTTCTTTAAACTTGGAATACTTGCTGCATAGATAGAAACGTTTCCTTTCTATTTGAAACATTTTTCTGAAAAAATTGATTTTCGGAGGTGTAATGGGTGTAATGGGTCAGTTAGTTTAAATTTAAAGTTGCAAAAGCAACTAAAAAACCCCTCCACCATTTTTATGGTCAGCTCAACTAAAGATTGTAACGTTGCAATTTTATTTAGTTGTGTTAAACCAGCGCTAAGTGTGCTATAAGTAACACTGACAAACTCACACTGACGCTGACACAGTCACATACTAAATGAGGGTAGCAGTGTTTTACATCAGTTTTTTAATTTTTTATTTTTTTGTGAAAGGGGGATATGGTGAAAGCTTGAAGATCTATCTTGCCTGGAACACCAAAGTGAGGTGCCAAAATGGGGATATTCTTCTAGATCTAACACACAAATTCTTTCAGAAATTCCCTGCCTTATTAAGGTTCTAGAGAGATATATTCTTCTGGTACTCCAGACTTCTGAACCTTCTCTGAATGATAGCATTGTAATCCTTCAGTAGATGTCTCGGAATCCCCTCTATTTCCCCAACAGAATCTGCAGCTACTATTGTTGCGTTCTAGACTAGCTTCATCAGGTGTTGATTTTCCAATGACTAAAAGAAAAGCTGTTAGCAAAGGCAACATATTTATACAGAAGTATCGTAGCATGCCTCAGCCCATGGGTAAGTTCTCAGACACAACACTTTCTTGGATTCCTTCTCATTTCTTTACATAGATAATATTAATACTCAATAGAAGCATTGATCAAACTCCAAATTTGAACTTCTCTTGGAGAATGTGGTCGCTTATCCTACAATTTTGCTTAGATAACCGAAATGCCTGGATAAGCTTTCAGCATAAAAATCAATTTTTGAAACAATTAGCTTAGATCAGATTATTAGGCAATAGATAGGGAAGGTACTTTTATTGGTTATAATTCTGACCAACCGGTGTAAGCGATGTATTACGTAATTAGATTTTAAATTAGTATTTGTCCGCGAAAGTAAATTTCCATCTTAAATTTTTAATAAATTTGTGTTCAATATTATTTTTTCTTGTATTTCTTATTTCAAGATCATTCATTTTGTAGATCTTCCCAAAATAAGAAAGTTCAAGGATAACTAGGCCACTTATTATAGGATAAATTCTTGAATGTTCTTCGAGAATCCAAACAATAGATCAAAGTCCAAATCCCTGAATTTAATATTTAAAAAAAACAATCCGATTTGAAGCGTTTTTCTCTTACTGTAATTATGTAAACTTTAATTGAAAAAAATATTCTCTTCATACATTTAGTTGCTACTTTTATTATTCATATTGGGTAGAGGTTGGATAGCGATACATTAAACATGTTGGGCATACCAGGTACTGAATGACACCACATTCCTAAACCGCGGGCAGCGGTACTAGCTACCCTCCAAAAATACTAGTTGCACAATTTTAGAATAACATCTAATCTAATTCTCAGCGCCACAGAATCCATTGGAAATCAATTTTACCTGAAAAACTATTTCAAATAAAAATGGTAGGTATACTTGGCCAGTTAGCGTTACAGTTTTCAAGAAAATCGCTGAAGCCGCTGTCGAAATAATTCTGAGGACACAGTATCTCATTGAAATATTGCACTTCCGGTTAGTCGATTTTCTTCAAATTATGGGTGTAATATTGTGTGTGTGTGTGTGTGTGGAGGGATGAGGTTGTATTTCCCTAGTCCATTCTATAAAAACATTTCTATCGTAGGAAATTTCAATACATGTTTTTCTTGTGAAAATTCAATTTCAATAATTAGACACGCTCACAATACCGACTTGACTTAATTAAGTTAGGAATATTATTTAAAAATTTTGCATGATAGATAACAGAAATACAAAAATTTTGTGTGATCAAATCACGATTAGGTTTCTTGTGTAAAAGGATCCGAAGAGCAGAAAGAAACACAAAATTGACACTCTAGTTACGCGCTACTTAGGCCAGACTAGAGTGGGAGACTCTGTTTATAACAGCCGAGCTAGCTCTACAAAGGAACAATTTTGTACAACAGTTTACGACCCTTTATCACGAGTCAGCAACCTACTACTTACCTTTCTCATCACTCAGTCTATATCTCTCGCTACGTAACTTCTATATATTTGTAAAGTCCTTGCAGGATTGTGTCTCTCTTTTCATTATACAGTGTTCAGCATATATTCTAGTTTATTTTATCTTAAAATCCTGTCACTCTAAACTCTCTCCTTTTCACATCCATTACACTTGAAAAGAAAAATTAAATATATCTTTTTACTATCTCCTGCTCCCAAAAAGAGGAAGTATTGCGATCGTGGCAGATTCTCGAATTTGAGTTTTCAACAGAAATACATGATTCAAAGTCCTCTAACGAACAAAATGTTTTTAGCGAATGGTCTGTGTGTGTGTGTGTGTGTGTGTGTGCGTGTACGTAAGTCTGTGTGAGTGCTCTGTACAAGTCTCTGCTATCACACTGTCTGACAAACGCATCCTAAAGATGGGCGAACGCCCGAAACCGGTCGATGACCACAAAAAGAAGCAGGTTATCACGAAAAAAGTGTTTGATGTTTACTGAATGTTTTTTTTTCCTTCGGATTTTGTGATTTTCATGAAAACGGCTCCAAAGATTTTCTTTAAACTTCGTATATTATGTACACACACATAAACCTATCACTTTTATTTGAAATATTTTCTCCGGTAAAATTGATATTTTTGGGGTTCTGGAGGAACACTAGCGTCATGCTTTTCTCTAAAGTAGAACTTCAGTATAATACATGGTTTTACCACTTACATAAAATTGATACATAATAGAAGCATTGATAGAATTCCAAATTTGAAAACAATCGGTTATCGGAAATACGAGTTTACATAATTCTTTTTTGAGTATTTTCCATTTTTTTCGAAAACAGTTCCAACGATTTTCTTTACACTTGCTTGCAGCGCAGATAGAAACGTATCACCTTTATTTGAAACATTTTTCTGAAAAAAAAAATTATTTTATAGGGTAATGAGGTCTGTATCAGTTAGTTTAAAATAAAATTTTTACAAGCTTCCTTAGTTTAGCCACATAGCGCTCCACATAGGACCGCTCAGGGATACAAGTGAACTGCTCGCCACCATTTTCACGCCCCCCCCAACTAAACATTAACTTTGAAATTTTAAAGAAAATTTCTTGATTAAATTGCATTAACTAGAGCAAAAGAAAAGTCGTGTGAGTGTTTCAAATCATATTTTTTGTCATTCATATTATGTCCAAACTTTCTGGATCATTTTCTGAGTCCCTCATAATTCTGGATAAAATAATTGAGTGAGGTTTGATAATTCATTAAACAATGCTCGACAAAAAGAAAAATCAAAATTTATTCTACATTATCTGAATCACTTGTAAAATTAGGAAGAAAAATATCTAAAGTAATTAAGGTTAATTTCCTGGCATAAAATAGTCGTCTAAGCTACACGATTATTACAGTCATATCCAATTTCTAAGCAAGATATTGTCTTCTTCAAGTTTGATGAAGACAAATTCGACAGCGTAATTGTTTACGAAACGCACTTATAGTGGACTGCCTTTACTAACTAAACATGACGTCATACTGACGTATGGTCCAACTAATGTATGCCAATAAGTATTTAGTGTTTAGCGTAATTCTTGTTGAATACGAATTATTTATTCGAAATAAAAGTTGATATTTGCACATTACGCAATTTGTTGCAGAATAACAATGTAGGCTGATATTGCTGAAAAAACATCTGAAATAAAAGCAAATAATATTAATATTTATGGCCAAAGACCCTAGCAGTCGACGCCATAAAACATATTTAAAAAATATATATATATTTTTGTTATTTTAATTTTAATTAGTTTTTAATAACAAATTATAGAAATTAGACATGCAATGATATGAATACTTGGATCTGGAATGATTATGCCAGATCTTATACTTGATTCAATTTTTTTTTTTATTTCTGACATATTGTTGTTGGATAAATCATAATTAATGGCATAAAAAAAACTGCCTTGGCGGTAAAACCAAATCTGTTGCGATTTATAAGATTTTCCTCGAGGATCAGTTGCTGGTGTGTGCACATATTACGGTACACATTATTTGTACAAATTGAGGGACAAACAGGTGATATTAAGTGTTTGAGTATAGTTGAGCGTCAATTTGAGTTTACCAGTAAGGCCACGCCAAACCCCCAAGTTCAGCCTCGATGATTTTAGCTAGGACTCTGAAACGTTAAATTTCAAATGTTATATGTACAATATTATTGGCCCTCTCCTCCGGACTGCAGTATGATCTAGGGTTTACTACAAACTGCTCGGGTAGGTACCTGCCCTCCCTTCCCCCACTACCACTATATTTATATTAGGACAAATGAGTGAAATTAAAGATAAATTTGTCATTTTATATATCAATATATTTAAAGTAGTAATTCAAGTCGTCTGACTGTTTCACACCAGATTTATCGTTATTGAGATATTTGATTCACACAAAATACACCCCCCCCTTCATACAATAAAGACCATTGGTTTAAAATATTTTAATTTGAACAAGATCACAATGGTTGCTCATACAGCAGTAAGCAGAACTATTGCACATTCAGCATATTACATACTATACCTATGGATGATGTAATAATTATAAACACCATATTCCCATTCTATTATTTAAAAAAAAAAGACTAACTTTCTATTTTATAATGCAATTTTCTTTTGAAATTAATGCAGTGCGATAAAAAAGTAATTTCTGAAATCATCTGGATTTGCAAACTCTTTTGTATGAAACAATCAAAACGCCGTTACCTTATTATCATTTACATTTTTACTTGCTGGGTGCTGTGGTAACCATATATAAATAGGCCGGCCTCCTTATTATAGTCACTTATAAGGTGTTTTTACAAAAGTGTTTATAACAACATAAATATGGTATTCTCTGTTTGCTCGTATCTTGAAAGCGAAAATAATGTCCATTACAAGGCAGTTGTTTGTAATAGTTAACTTAGTGAATGTTTTGTTGTAAGTGCGATGTAATTATGTTAGTTTTTGTTTTTTAAATTTTCATGTAACGCCCCCCCATATTGGTATTCAAATTTCTGTTTAAAATTTTGTTTTTTTTTTAGTCTTAGCGTTGATTTCTATAATCATTTACTTAAGAACCTCTAATTAACTATTTTAGTTTCATTAAATTTTAAATAAATTATTTTATTAAATAAACAATTAAAGATGAATTGCACGATGAACTGTTAACGTATCAACATCCTTGGTACTTCCTAAAATGAATATTTTTTTCAAAAAAATAAAATGATTCAAATAAAAGCTGTAAAAAGCTGAAATTTGTAATTGTTATATTAAATGTAAAGGAAGTCGATCATTGGAACCATTTTTCATAAATATTGGAATAAACTGAATCACTCTATTCAGCAAAGTGGCATTTTCGGTTTATTAATTTTTTTTCCAAAACCCAACTGGTAGCATCTAAATAAAAAATTAAATTTAATGCAAGAAAATTACTAATTAAAATAGAGCACGCGGTGCTGGGCTTACTATTCATTAAAATTGGCTCCTTGTGAAGGTTTCTTCAGACTGTGTATTGATCTGACTTATCCATTGGCGGACTGTAAAATAGGTCAAATATTAGGCCACTCTTATACTGGCAATCATATTCAGTAGAAATTTCAAAAAAAAAAAAAATCACATTTACTACTTAAAAAATAACAAATTCTTTTATATCGCAATCGACTAAAATATCGAGTGGTGTTTGTGAATGCAATTTTATCGATATAGCTCTACAAAGAATACGGAAATAACTGCCAGTATATTGGAACGAAACTAACTTTTACATTAGTTTAAATTTTTATATGACAGGTTTGTCTTTGTATTGTTATTTAAAGAATTCACCCTAAGGAAATAATCCTTAATGAGGAAGACACATTAAAGTATTCAATTAAAGAAACACATTGAAGCGTCACCGTGAATCAGAAAACAGAGCAACACTTGAAAGCTAAATCTAAATTAACAAAACAAAAATAAAACAGCTTAACAATATTAAATCATTTTTACTTTTTCTTAATACGGAATTGTGATCGTGTCGAATTTTCGATATTATGCTTTCATCGGAAATATATGTTTTGAGGTCGTTAGTGCCCAAAAAATTGAACAGCATAGTTCAATAACGAAAAATCGCAGAATGTTCAAGCTTGACATTCTGTTTGGTTGGATACCTCATGGGATACGACAGTAAGTTATCTTTCATGTATGAATTCCTCAACCTGATGTATCATATCACTGCATGAGTGTTCACTTTTTTTTTTACGATTTTCTTAAAAAAAGTTCAAAAAATTTTCTTTAAATCTGGAATTGACCAACAACACAAACAAAGAGCTACAATAATTATCACATGAAACATTTTACTGGAAAAATTCATATAAGAGGTTTTTTTGGGACAGGGGGGGTTTTCTTTTCTCTGAAATGCCATATCAATTTATTATAATATTCTAAAAACTATATAAAATTATTAAGATAAAAATATGACGATATAATTCCGGGTTTGAAGAAACATGGTTCAGCGGAAGTGCAACTTAACCCCCCCCCCCCCAGTTTTCTGTAATTTTCTCCATAAAGATACCAACGGATTTTATTAAACATGGAATAGCTAACCGATCACATATAGAGAGATATCACTTTATGCCGAGAAAATAATTTTTAGAGGGGTTCTGTGGTGCGGGGGCGGTAAGGCCATGCTTCCTCAGAAAGTATTGAAGACTATCAAATTATTAGTTTGAAGAAAGTTTTTTAATTTAATTGTAACTATGTGAATTGCAGTAAATAAGAGTTGTGTTGTAAATCAAGTGAGTGTTTCACACCAGATTTTTAAGTATTTTAAATGAATTTGTAGCTAAGTATTAAGCGCTAGCAGTGGCCCCCCAACAAACTATTGTATTATTAAAACCCGCATTACCTATATGTGTTGCATGCTAACTTCATAGAAACTATGTGACGAATTGTTTTTATTGAAGCTATTATTTTAAGTTAAAGTATTGTTTTTAAATTAAAATTATTTTATTTACCTTTTATTTAAAAATTGGAGAACATAATCAACCAAAAAAGAGAATATTCAAGAAACAATTTAAATTCTCAAAGAGACAAAAAAAAATAAAGAACGACTATAAGCTCTGCATTTAGAATGATTATAAAAAAAAATCTCTGAAGCCTTCAAAACCAAGTTAAAACAGATTATATAAAGTGAATAATTGGTTGAAATTTATAAATTTAGGATATTTTATAAAAGAAAGTTTACAATAGATCTACAATATACTAACTGTTCTGAATATGATTAGCTGAAGCTTATATGATCTTAATTTCCCATAATATTATAAAATAAAGAGAAAACTTGGAATCATAGAGAATATCTAGGGTTCGCTTTATTCTTGAATTTAGATTCTATTCTCGAATCTAACCTCAAATCAAAGATTTCCCAAATTTTTATTTAAAAACAAAAAATGAATTTACAACATATATTATATTCCAAATATCGAGTGTTCTCTTGTTACAGGCAACACTGTCCATCACCATAGAGCCTCCAAAACAGCAAATCTAATGGCAGCATTGCTGGATTCGGACCCGAATCCTCCGTGTTGCTAGTCCATTGTGCTACCACTGAGCCTTCCGTAACCAACTTTAAATAGAAACTCGGGGCCTCCAAGGAGGTTCAGCACTCAGATCTCAGCTGGGCCTATTGTGCACAAACTTTAAATAACGTTGAAGTAATTTGTCGATGACATTCCAATAATGGCACCAAGAAATAGTCACGTGAGTGCTTCATACCAGATTTTTTTGTTGTTTTTAACTAAAGAAACAATCAATTACTGCAATAAATGGTCTTAATGGCAACTTGAATGTCTTCACGCGTTGGTCTAGTGGGTAGTGCACTCGCGTTTTTTGCGAAAATTCAGTGTTCGATTCTTGTGAGGGCAAAGTCAGTGTGGACCCAGCATCGTGATGAAAAGTGGGAAGCTACAGTTAGTAGCGCCCTAGATAGCGAAGGCTGGAACTAAACGGCGTGGGAACTGCGGCGTGCTTACCACACGCCCCCTTATTGAAATCGTAGTTCGCAAGTCTTGTCCGTCGTGGGCTGTTGCGCCACAGTTTTTTTCTTTAATTAGTAAATTAGGATGATTGTTATAGACTCCCTCACATAGGTAATCCAGTGCGGATCATATATGTAATGTTAATAAGGATGACACAGAGGATTCCTTTTGAATAATGTTCTAATGTTATTATCTATGTATAAAGTATATAGAAAAGAATGGAAGATTAAAAAACAATTTGGTGTGAAACAATCGCACGATATTCTCTTAATGTAATTCACACATTTCTGATGGTAGTTTGCTCAAAACATCGGAATTAACTACACATTGATTCCCTTATCTCTGTTATCTGTTATCTCTTAGCTGCTGGATGTAACCGTGTATTATAGTGAAATTAGTTTATTTAAAGAAGCTAATATCTCTGACCTCCGGATACACAAAATACTTTTCTTACTTAAAGTTTCTAAACTTAAGCTAGTGGTGTGAAACACTCACTCGACTTTTAGTTACTGCTATTAATATTCTAATTCTTAACTTCAAAATTTACACTACCCTGTCACGTATAGAACTGATTACATTATAGTCCAGGTGAGAGCGCCAAAAATACCGAACAAACGCAACATTTGAAATTAACGACGAAAATTTCTCAAAACACTGTAGAAAACAATTTTTCCAGGTAAATGTTACAGATATAAAAGTGATAGGATATTCTGTGCAGTTAACCATCCAAATTTAAGAAAACACCCTCTCGTAATCAATATCAAAAAATACCAGGTAGAAATTTTGACGACTATTACTTGAAAAACTGCACTGAGAAAGCTCCGGCCGCCAATGACCATAGATGTTGACGCGCCTTAAATAAAAAAATAAAAACACATTAATTGCAAATCGCACTTGGTAATAGCCGAAAACTTCCTTAAATGTTTGGCAACTGAAAATAAATAAATAAATAAATCAATATATTATGTTTTTAGAAAAAAATCATGAAAATACATTCAGAGTTATAATTGAGACTTAATCTATGTTGAGATAGAAAAGATTTTATATGAAAGTTTGAATAAATGTATACAAGATAATCCAGCAATGCTACCGTTGGATTTTCTCTTCTATGGAGCCTAAACGGCTCAGTGGCCGGCGATGGGTGCAGTATGTCTGTAACATGAGAACATTGCCCGGAGACCGGCAGTGCCCTGAGAATCTCCGGGGGTGGAAGCTCTTTCAGGTCGCAGGTCATTATCCCCTAGATAGTCGGAGGAAATTAGTGACAATTCCTTCTAGTTATTTACAAATATTATTTATCGTTCACTGAACAGAATAGGACGTTTCGACTTAATGAGGTCATCCTCAGCTAGTATATACATTTAGTTCATGTCACCAGGGAAAACAGTGTATTTAAACCCATTCTTTGGCGACAAGTCAAAAGGATGGATAACCATTAATTTTAAAAACGTTAAAGTAAATTATAGCTTGGACAACTTTTTTAATAAAAGAAGTATCAAAGATTATTTTATATTTGACTATAAAATGACACTCTAAACACAACGATATAAGATGAGTTAGACCAATTTGACTAATCTATAGAAATGACCAAATTAATGCATAAATAGAAATTCGACTCACTTTTATATCTATTTTAAATGGAAACAATCCAAAAAATTTTAATATTTTAAATAATTTTACTAAATATGTATCCATAATATACATAGGAATAGATAGGATTCAGTGGTTTTAGGTCGGAATAAAGATGTTTCCGAATAAGGTTATTGTGTCCGGCCCATTTGGGCCCAATGAAACTATTACCATTTTATGAATATTGTTATTGTTAGTCCAAAATTATTAATTTTACAAAATTTTAACGAAATTCGATTCATTTTGCAATTAAAAGTTTGCTCTGATAAAGAAATTAGATTCATTGAAAACATTAACGTGATGAATGCTTTTATTTATCATTAATAGAATATCTTTAAATAATAGAAATAATTTAAAATCTTCATTAAAATGGGAATAGATCAGGAATCAATGTCTATATTGATTCTGTTAGATAGTTCATTCAAAGACTGAAAGCAGATATTTGAAAACAGCCATAAGAAATCATGAACAAATGTTACATCAATGATAAAAAAAGGTAAATGAAGGGGGATTCGTGAACAAACCTTCAGTACACCCACCTTTGTCCAAAAATGATAAAGAACAGCTCATATCGAAAGGATATCATAGATCTGCACCCAGTGCTTTACGTGCTGTGCTTTATTTTATTTCAATAGTAGTGCGTGGGAACCAAACATAATTTTTTCTTTATAATTCACCTTAAGAAGGATACTTATCATTTTGTTTAGGAGTTTGACTCATAATAAAGAAATCTGAATATGAACGGGATTATATATTCGAATAAATAATTATATATTCGAAAATTGGTGACTTATATGAAGAAAAGCTGTAGTTATCGATTATCTTTAATTAAAGAATTCAGTTGTGAAAAAAATAGAAATTATTTTGTACCTATTAATTATATTTTTGTTTTTCTATACTTTATAATCGATATAAAAGTTTTTTAATTCATTTTCTGCATATTCCTAGTAATTATATTGCTAAAACTGTATCTAACACATGTTATATTAAGAATTTATAATTTTTTTTTTAAATACATAGAAACATTAGCAGTATTAAAGACACAAATCATTAAAAAAAATCTTGCGGTTTTTAATATTGAAGTCTATGTATAATTAAAACATAAACCAGTGCATTTTAGTCATAAAACTCAAAAACAACATATTACAAACGGAATTTCTCGTATATAGTCTCGGGTGCTGCCAACATTAGTTTCATGGGATAGAGTAAAATGTACTGGTATCGCTTCCGTTTGTTTTCTATGAAGTGAAACTCTGAAATGACCATTGAATACTGAACATTGTGTATGATTAATTTATAATAATTATATCCTGGCAGAGTTCGATGTGTAGGATGATTCATGACTATAACACCCTGTGTGTAACACATGACTGTCATGTGTTAAATGGATCGTTTTAAATTGGACATGTTTATTCTATTAGGTACAGAAAAATTATGGGCATTAAATTGACCATAATGTTTATTTGATAATTAATTTTTTATTATTAGCAAAATGAAAATTAGCACAATAAGTTTCGTGACTTTTCAGTCATCGATTTAAATATAAGTAAAAAATGAAAAAAAATGAGGGATAAAACGAGCTCAATTTGCATTTTAAAATAGCTTGGACACATGGCTTTGGTTGGATGGGAAAAGAAATTTAAGGGAATAGGGAGTGCTAGTCGACGAAGAATTGCTGTGTTCGCTTTGTTTAAGCCCTACCCGTCCAAGATGAAAATTATTTGGAATTTTTGGAGGAAACTTGAATATGAATACGCTGGGAGACCAGGCTGAAAATTTCGGCAGACCCAACATATGGCAATAGTTGTGAAGTGAATTAATTAGTGGTTAAAAGGGAGGCGGAGTAAAAGACAGTAATAGAATTTAAACTTTTGGGATCGGTGCTTTATAGGAAGGGAGGATCAGAGTCGGTGATACTGAGAAACGATTGGGGAAACTTAGAATACCAGAAAGATGTTGCATCCTGTGCTGTAGAATACGTGCTAACAAAAGAGAATTTTTTATTTAGTTATTGATGGAATCTTCTTTTATGGGTGAGAAACTTGGACCATTTTTTGATCTCTGTGTAGGTGATTAAAATGGCACTTTAGTCAAAGTTCTTTTCTTTTCTAACTAATCTTAACTAATCTTCTAATTTACCCTTTCTTTCCATCATTACTAACGGTTCCGAGATAAGAGGCATTGGCCCGTAATCTTCTAGCATAGTGGTGGGACTGCCACCTTTAGGCCTCTACGTCTCCTAGAAGGATCGCTGCCGTTATATCTCTCCCAGAAGGATCGCTTCTTAGCCAAGGCCTGGGTTCCGTACTTTGTGCCTTTATGTTGTCTGTATGGTACGGGTAATATGAATGTATAGTATGCAAAGTGAATGCATGCATTACCCACCCACCTAGTGAAAAAATATTTTAATACCTATAATTTTTAGAAAAGTATTATTATTCATGTAATTTGTTTGCTTGTTTGGCGAAAACATTTTACTCTATCCCCACGAAACTAATGTTGGCAGCACCCGAGACTATATACGAGAAATTCCCAAATGCAGAGTGGCTACTCTGCCACCGTCACAGCATGGCTAAGCAGTACAGGTGCAGACGTGTACTGCAACACTTTAGAAAATCTGTGCCCATCGCTAAGTTACTAATTTCGACGGGAAAGTAGCAGCAAAACTGATTACACTTAACAATAACAAAAGTAGACCAGAATCAAAGCATGTAATGCTTTTCGTTGATTAAATCACAGTCGTCAATGTCGTCCATAAAGAGCCAGAGGCGGCAGTATGTCAATGTAGAAAGGAAATCAGTTGTTTAATCCGCCAGGGCAAACAGATTGCTCTGCAATGGATTCCTAGCCACTGTAATGTATCTGGTAATAAGGGTCCGATAATATGGCAAAAATGGCATCATTGATGGATCAACCAAATATCCCGCTGACTCTCACCAGTACCAAAAAAATAAAGCAAGCAAGTTCGCAGAACATAGCGCCACTAAATATGAAGCAGAGGTACTTGGTAAGAGATGGGAGGCATTGATCAATAAAGAGGATCGCATGCCTTCCAATCTTACATACAATATTGTAGTGCCCTGTTTTCGCATGAATACTGGCACGACTACTTATAGGCCCATCTGCATCGTATTGAAGAGTCCGATTCCCCGAAGTGTCCTCTATGCTTCATCGAGGAAATGACATCAGAACAGCTTGACTCATGCGCCGCCTTAAGTGGCGCGAGAGAAGACAGCAATAACCAGTCTGTTTGCGAATTCAAAGCAAAATTATACTGTGCTGCAAGAAGCTGCCTGATCCGTTTGGCCTGGGATCAAAAAAATATTAATCTTGTAAATTAAAGGAAAAAAAATCTGGTGTGAAACCTTCAGACGACTTTCACTTACTTTAAATAATACAATTATAATATAAAATGACAAATTTTCTTTAAACTCAAATTGTACATATTTATGGTAACAAATACAGACGGAGGTGATAGAAAAGTGATTATAATTAACTGACCTACTAACCTTGGCAAGAAGAGAAGTGATTATAATCTGGCGAACCCAAAACACTGCACCAATTAATATAACATTTGAAATTTAACGCCAAAAATTTCGCAATTATTCAAGATCAATTTTTTGAAAATTTCAAATAAAAGTGATACGTTTACGTCTGTGCAGCAAGCATTCCAAGTTTAAAGGGAAATCCTTGCAGACGTTTTCGAGAAAATTCCAAAAAACTCAGTCACCGTCAAGCCTCACTTCCAGTTAACTGATTTTCTTCATATTTGAATTTCTGGCAATGTTTTTAATGTATATTCATATTATATAGGTGATAGAACCAAGTTGAAGTGGTTCTTTATATAGAAACTTTAACGTTACTATTCCCCCAAAACCACCCTAAAAATCAAATAAAGCCACAAATAAATCAATGTTTCAAATAAAAGTGATAGATATTTATGCGGGTACCTTGTAGTATACGAAGTTTAAAGAAAATCGTTGGAGCCATTTTCGAGAAAATTACTAAAAACTGAAGAAAAACACTCAGTAAATCGCACCACCGGTTGCGGGATTTAACCCGAAACCTTCGAGTCTGATGCGGTGGTGCTCCCTAAACGGAATATCAAGTTTGAGCTTCCTGCGACTTTTTTATTTTTGAGATATTCTGTTAAAATACACACACACACACACACACACACAGACCATTCGCTAAAAGTTTTTTTTTTTATTTCGGGGACCTCAATTGGAACGATCGCAATACTTCCTCTTACTAGAAATAAGAGAAAGTAATAATGGAAACGTTGGAATTATTGGAGAGTTTTTGAGAAAAATGAAAAAACTTTTCCGATCGATTGAACTTAACAGTACAGTTAATCTTTTTGGATTAATAATAACCAATGAAGAGCACCAAATTTGAACCTGTCAGTTTTTTGGGTTATAGTCCTCTCTGTATCTGCGTATATACTCGAAGGGGGTATTGTGACTTCGACTTCCTAAGAAGACATATTGCCTCTTAGTAGCTTCGTCGTTGATTCCGTTGTTCCCACTAATTCCTGAAAAAATTATTTAAAAAAAACGCAACTTGTGAAAGACGCAGATCTCAATTTATTACCTTGGTAAAAACGTGTTCAGTTATACCTGAAGTAGTCACTTATAACTGAGCTAATTACTCAGTTTTACATGGGAGTATTTCTGACCTGAGGAGCTTAAAGTGGATCTTATTTAGAGATTGCACATCCAGGATTTTCCATATTATAAGTTCGCAACTTTATACCATGAAAAATATATTCTTCTTTGCACAGGTACTTTTTCAAATATATGACAAAAATGTAATCTACTTTTTATTGGTTGCAATATATACTTCAATAGGAGGCTGTCATTAGTAGACACAAAAATGCTGGTATAATTGATATCCAATTACTTTGAAATGCGACTTTCGAAATATTAGTTAGCAATTTTAGCCAAACTAAATATACCGTGTTAATAAATTATATACGATATTTCGGCAACTGAAAAAAAAAGTAGGACCACAAAACACTTTCTCTACTAATCCTTGCAGCACCACATGCAATATCAAGAACAATACAACAATAAAATGTACACAAAGGTATTTAATTTTGTAATTGTCTACAATTAGACATTGTCACAATTGTATTATATTGATAACTGTGTGTGTTGTAAATTTTAATATCTAAAAATTGAATTTCTATCTGAGCAGAATCCATAACAATACTTGGTTATCTATTTCTTTATAACCCAGCATTGTGTAATGTTTCAGTGTTTCAATGCTTCAGTTAATCGAACTGAGATACGTATGAAAAAAACTGCTGAGTTTAAAAAAAAAATACAATTTTATTCTTTACGCCAATAACACGCAATCTTGTCAAGTTTTCAAATTTAAGTTTCCACCGGAAATATAAATAAGTCCCTTCAATAAAGGGAAAAAAAACTTCTAGAGATTGGTCTATAAATGTGTAATATGAACAAAATATCTCTGAAGAGTGATATTCCGTTTACGAACTAACCATAGAATCATATCTGAAGGTTACGGTCAAAATTCGACAACAGGAACTGCGTGCGACTTTACGAATTTAGCATGATTTTTTTGAAAACGCGCTCCTGCTTTATTCTTTAAATTACCAATTCAATGTCAGTTTCAAGTAAAATATTAAATTACAAATTAAAATTTGAAGATAAAAAAAATTAGGTTAACCGGAATTTACGTTTCTGAGTTTCCAGGATTCATCTTCCAGTTACAACCAACAGAATTCAATCGTCCAGTAGGAGTCAGTCAACAGCTCCAAAAGACCCTAAACCACTCGCTCTGTAAAAAATTATTAAGTAAGTTTCTTACTTTTTCTCTCATCTGTAAGGGCTGTACTGTCAATTTTTTGTTCATGTTCTCTAAGTCTCTTTCCGATTTTACTTCTTTGTATGTGCTTTATCAAGTCCTTTGGTGAGCGCATTCGCCTTTCGTGCGAGAATTCAGGGTTCGATTCCCATGAGGGCAAATTCATGTTGACCCAGTTGATAAAAAGTGGGAAGCTACAGTTAGTAGCGCCCTAGATAGCGAAGACCGGAACTAAACGGCGATGGGAACTGCGGCGTGCTTACCACTCCCCCGTATTCAAATCGCCGTCTGGCAATGGCCTTCAAGGTCTATTGCGGCATATTGTTTTTTTTTTTTTTTTATAATCTATATCAAATTCTACTTCAAACTGTCACCACCAATTAGCCCCGAACAACATTCTCAACGAAACTTCCCAAAGCTTCGCGATCACCTGCTTTAGCACTAGAGATGTTGCATTAAAATCTTATATTTCTTTTTTATTGTCCGAAAGTACTTTGATTTTTTTTTTACGGAGTTTGGGGCTGGCCCACTACACCAACCCTAACTGGAGGACCAGGATTTTGAATTCAGGGTCACATTTCCTAGACAAATTGCCTTCACTCCCTTCACTCCGGGAAATGAATAAGAAAGAAAGTAGGAAAGGATTTAGAATTGTGAAGTTTCGGCAAAATGGAGAGGCAATAGGCGAATAGCCACTTGCCCTCTTGGTCACTTTTGCGAGAGACACTGTTGGTCTATTCAACCCCCAAATCCTCAGGGATGTGATATGGTCCACTAATGCGGATGGATTTAAATTGCAGTCCCAAGAAAATACACTTTTTTACCAGGAACACCTAGGAAACGCTGGATGTAGGATATGGAACACGGTGACAAAAGGGCTGGTACGGGACTGGGAGGTTAGATAGTGGTCGGGGGATATCTCCTCTTAGCTTGTAAATAAAAAAGTTAAAAAAAAATTAAAATTTAGTAATTTTTATTATTAATAAATGAATCGCAAAATAACAATTTACAATTTTATGTCCCCTACCAAAAAACAAAAAAAAAATTAGTTTGAATACGAAACAGAAACCTGTATGTAAGACATGCAAAAGTAATGATGAAACAGAAACTAAAACTAAGACTTTTTAGAATCACGCAAGGACACTGTTACTGCTGTCTGGCTGACAGGGATCTACAATATATATATAAAATATGTTATTACTAAAAAAAGTTAGTTTACATTACTCAACATGTCCGACAAGGACAACAAGTAGTAACCATTCGGAAATATACACTTAACCTCGCTCGGCCTCCTCAAAACTGCCTCCAATATATCTTAAAACACGCACGCACACACACACAAACACTAAATATGGAATGAGGATCCTTATATATACATTTACTACTTACAATAATTGTAGGACATAAACACTCCGTAACCGATGATAATAGAAAGAGATGAGAAACTGATCAACAGAAAAAGTGAAATAAAATGATGCTTTTACAAATATGAAAATCGGACTTCAATGGATGATGAAATGGATCTCAAAATATTCTATGGACCTAGTTTTCTTATTAGGGTAATTTTTTTTTTCGCATCAGCTACTAAGGTCATTAGCGCCCCTCAAATTTTCCATTAGAAACATTTCCTCTAGAGCTGGGATGGCGTTCACCCCAATCATACTCAGCATCTAAGTCGGCGTCTTTGTTTCCAAAGGCGGTCAGGGCGTGGTAAGCAGGGGTTGCTCCCGTTCTGTCTTCCCCTCTTGAAAAGGGTCATGCTATCACTATGTTCATTCTAATTTTGGGTCGAGTCAACTTTGTTCCCGTCTTCTTTGTGAGATCTTCCTAGTTCCTCTTCAGAGGGGACTATTTGTAACTTAGGATCTCCTACTAATTCACCTAATAATGCTCATTCCTAATCTTATTCTATACACTATACACAAGTGGAGGTGAAGTACTTTTATATAATTTCCTTGCACTCCCCGTTAAAATACTAACCTAAAAACATTTGTACCAACATTCTCGCTGATAAATACAACCGCGCCAATAAATACATACACACTTCATTCACACTAGGAGAGGGTACTCAATATTCCGCTCCCCATTTAAATAGAACCTAACAAAGTTAACCTAAATCTAATTATATAAATTAATATTGTTCAGGAAGGCAAATAGTCCTCTGATATATGGGGAACCATATTTCAATATTGCACGCAAGTCGTGTGGCAGGCCTGCTCTTTGCCTTTGCGCACGCAGTGCCTGGCAGGCTAATAAACGTTAAAATTGTAATTATTTTTATTTTACTTATTGAATCATTAATCTTTAACTGTTATTTCTATCTAAACGTATCCAAGATCTTCCCATCCAGCAATCAGCCACGTGCGTATTTTTTCAGCTCTCAAACTCAGCATTCCAAAAATCACCAAAGTACAGAGCCAAAAGAAGGAGTTGATGACATGGTTTAGCCTGAGCATAGGGATTCCCAAAATGAAGCAGCCTTTCACGGAAAATATCTCTGATGCCTAATTTTATTCAAATAAATTTCCTATTTAAGACACTTCCTCCCAAATTTCTATTTGAGATACTGTCCGTCTTTTATGTCAACTTCTTTTTGAAGACGAATTGAAAAAAGTATTTTTTTATAGAAGTGAACAGTACATTTGAGATACCTTATAACAGCCTTATTTCACATTAATCCAGCTTTCGGCGTAGGATACGAAATGTTTCAAAGGTGACAGTTAAGTTTTACAATACAAAACCAATTTCACTTTTACTATACATAGAAAGACACAAATTTGCAACTTAACTAGCGCTGCTTACTGTCACAAACAAAGGGGAGGTAATGAATAACCTTCTTCTTAAAGGTTTCATAAATTTGGAAATCATGGTAATTTCTTAAGACTCATAGTTGGAGGAATATTGTAAGAATGTCCGCAGAAAGAAATAATATTGCATTCTTGTATTTCTTATAGAATAAAGAAAATTCACCCAGCCATCCAAACATATAACGGAAGTGGAAATAGACGCCAGAGAAAGAAAAAGAAAAGCTTCCGAAGATCATTGGTCTTCATTGAACACGCATGTCTGTTTTCTAAGAAAACCCCATGGTGCACACACCTGAAAGCGCATGAAATCGCTCTTTCGATTTCTCTGGATAGTAATATTTTTTATATTCAGAACAAAATTTCTTAAAATTCTTTAAATTTCTTTTTTCTTTTGTTATTATTGAAATGACTCGTAGAGGTTTGTAGCGAACGTTTATTTTTCTGAGGTCACACAAACTTTTTTGGCGGAATACTAAAACATTAATTAGGATGTGCTTTTATTAGCATTGGATAAAAGGAAGCGCTTTTGTGTTTATCATTCCTTATCGTTACAGCTACCTTCAGCATTATTTATAATTAATCGCCATTATCTTCAATATCCATTACGCTCAATTGACTACATCATTCTTCTTACAATTTATTTTCTGAAGAAATATTCTAACAACTTCCTCATTTGATTAACTCAAATTTTCTCGAAAAAGGAAATCCGGTATGTTGATCACTTACAAACTTAATTTTCAATACTTTTCAAATATTATAATACCAATGGCTTTCCCGATTTTGGTTTGACGTTTCCCAATTATTATTTTAAAAAAGAAGAGCAATTAATCCATTCCATAATGGGAATTGCTTGGGAAAGTTATCTATTGTTAAACACAGAAATGTTCTATGTTTGCTATAAAACCGACGTTTCGCCCATGTTGTAATGAGTCACTTCAGAGGAGTCGTTACACCTTCAAAGTCAATAAGACAAACCACTGGCGCGTTCTAAATCCGCAAACTCAAACGTTATTCATGAAATTGGCCGCGGAAACCTAAAACACCATTTTCTATGCTCAGTTTTTTGGAACTTTATATTTGCCAAAAAGATTTGATGAAAAAAGATGAAGGAATGTCATAGGATTTGCAAAAATTGTGGAAGAAAATTCCGAGTTTCAAGAAAATTAGTGCGCTTTTACTGAACAGTTTTTTTCAGTTTTCGAGGAACTCCGACGAATTTCATCAAATTTGGTACACTAACTATAAAATTTGTCAATTTCAATTTTGAAAACTGGAGTAAGAGAAAGTTGTGTAAGTATTTTCACACCAGATTTTTTCGTAACTTTCACGAAAATGTTCATTTGATATGGTTGTGTTAATTTCTATGTGTGTTTTGAATGACAAAATGGAATTATTATAAATTATGATTAGACAGAAAATGGTGTATAATAAGTAGCATGTTTTGAAGAATACTTTATAATTAAATTTTAATAGTGGAGTTAAGTAAGCTGAGTTTTATCATGGCATTTTTGATAGGGGGGGCGGGGGCGATAAGAAACTTCAAGAGTATACTGTACTAATAAGAATAGATAAAGTTTGAAGAAAGGAATTGCAAAGTTTAAAGAAAGTTAAAATCTTGTAAAAATAACAAACACTAAAATCCATGCAATGTTAATACAAGAAAACATGTTTGTTAAATTGTTAGGTAAGAAGGTTGGCAGTGAATGGCTGAAAGCATAATAGCCATTTTCGAGAATATTCCAAAAAAACTAAAAACCTATGCTTTAATAACGTACTTCCGGTTATCTGATTTTTTTTTTTAAATTTGGAATCCTGGCAAGCTTCTAATATATATTAACATTATATAGGTGGCAGTACCATACATGGTACTGAAGTGGTATTTTAGAGGAAACTTTCACGCTACTGTTCCTCCAATCTTGCTGGGAAAAAAATTCAACTAAAAGTAATAGCTAGTTAGTACACGGAGTTTAAAGAAAGTTGTTGGAGCCGTTTTCTAGAAAAGCGCGAAAAATTAAAAAAAAAAAACATTCAGTAAAGTTGCACTTGCAGTTGATGGATTTTGTCCGAAATCTTCGTGTGAGATGCGCTAGCAGTTCCTAAATGGAATACCAAGTTTGGGCTTCCTGCGACTTTTCGTTTTTGAGATATTTTGTTCATTGTTCATTCGTTAAAAGCATTTTTCGTATTCAGTGAAACATTATTTCCGGTAGAAACTCAATTTCGAAAATTGGACACGATCGCAATACTTCCTCTTACACTTACTAGCAAACAGTAAGAGAAATCTTCAAAGTTAGTGTTAACAACAGGGTAACAAGGAAATATATTAATTATCACAGATGCACGTTTATACTAGCAAATTATCAATAAGAATATTATCTACCATCAGGGCTTAGAAATGATATATATATATATCATTTATATGAATGAAGTAAATAGGTCATTATATAATTTCTAAGGCTTGAAGAAATGAATATATATATTGGCCTTCAAACAAGTCTATTTCTTTATAAGCATATCCCGAACCTAAAAAAGAATACATCAAGAGAGATTGGTTAAAACAAATTCATCAATCCAGCATCCAAGAATAATATCCTTAGATTAGTCAGTGGTTTTTCAAGCAATTTCATCTGATTGCTTTTTAATTTAGAAACACAAAAATAGATATTCCTTCATTGCAATTTTATTACAATTATTCTAATAAACAAGTTTTCTTTAAACTGGAAAGATCAGATCCTTTAATTTAAAAGTTTACTGCGTTATTGGCCAGCGTCCTTGTTTCTCTTTCACTATTAATACTGTAATGGCAGTTTAATGTTAAGCTTAATGTGTAATCTAAAGCTTCACGTTTCCGGGATCCCCACCTCATTTTTTCCGGAAAAATCTTTGAAATAAAATCGATAGTTTATATATTTGTGAAAATTAACATTCAAAGAAAGAAAACAGTTTTTTAAAAAATTAGAAAAAAAAACCTAGGAACCTGGTCTATAAATCTGAAACTTCGGTTAACCGATTTTCTTTAAACTTATAATTCAAGCAATGCTTCCAGTTCTCAAGTAGGATAATATCATAAAGGTGGTATCACGTATATTTCATTGAATTAGCACTTTTTCAGCAAAGCTTACAATTGTACAGATCTCCCTTCCCCAATACCTTCTAAAAATCAATTCCCCTTGGAAAATGTTACAAAATAAAAGTGACACATCTTTATGTGTGCAGTTAGTATACGAAGTTTAAAGAAATTCGGTAGACCATTTACGAAAAACCGCGAAGAACTGAAAAAAAAAAGTCAGAAAGGAAGACGGTAGCTACTACCAGTTACTGGAACGAAAACTGTCTACTTCTTTATAACTGGATCGAAAACTGCAATACGAGTAAAACGAAAGATCAATTTTGGGCTTCCTGCTTTTTGTTGAGTTGTAGATTTTGAGTTGCTGTTCACATAATATGCTGTTCACAAACATTGTCACGACAAACCATTACCTAAATCTCTCCCTTTTTTTTTTCATGATCAGGGGACCTCAAAACAAGTATTTCCCGTGAAATTCAATCTCGAAAATTTAACACGATCGCAATACTTCCGCTTTACAATAATGGAAAGATGCGGGATGCCAATGAACGGCCAGTGGTGGCAACTTCTGGTCAAACGTGCAGTTTCCCTGCACTTAGAAACGTTAGCCAGATCTTGGGAGGAGATGGATGTATGTTGGGAGTCAGCCAAGTGTGCCCGTGTAGTTGTATGTGATAGTATATTGTACACAAGTATGGTCAGATTTACAGGAATAACTGCAAGCTGATTAATTAATTCTCTATTTTTGGCTTTAGAAGATATGTGTGACGAATATCGGAAGTAATAACGGACGAAGGTTTTTATCCTTAAACCAATTATCACCATCAATTATCTTCTTCTTGTTTTCTTTTTAATGTTATCGATAATTAAGAAATAAATGGTTTCCTTGCCCTTAATTTGTTGGTATTAAAGTATTTAGATGACTAAGCAGAATTTTTTTTTGTAAAATTAAGTACACTTTTAAGAAAATGAAGCGCTTAATATATCATATTAATGTCCTACCACCAACAATGTTAAGAAGATAAACAATAATTGATCCAACCTTGGTATAATTGAACCCCTAAATTTATTATTCTCTACTGCTACTTTTGTTAAGTACCAGATATGGCTTGAAATCACCGTCATTATTAATCTACGGAATACCAAGTTTGAGCTTCCTGCGACTTTTCGTTTTTCAGATATTCTGTTAACAAACACACACACACACACACACACACATTCCTAAAAACATTGTTTTCTTATTCAGAGAACCTCAAAATGTGTATTTCCGCTGAAAACCCAATTTCAAAAATCTTGCACAGTAGGAGTAAGAGAAAGTAAAAATTGGCTTTTAGGGACTCAAAGAAATCTTTTCAATTAGGCTTACCACTAACTTTGAGTTTTCAATTTAAAGGAACGATGGAGGCTTTCTGATGAGTCACATTCAGGTAACATTTGTGTTCTATGGAACTAAGCTTGTAACGTACGCTTGCTCTCGCCCTAGCTTTATATGTTATATTCGAGGCGACTGTACATTTTTTTTTAGATTGTTGCACTACAACCACTCTCTCTATTTATCTATTGTGCTCCCCGGAGCCTTCTCAGTGCACTTCCGGCCTCCGAACAGTTTTCTCTAGCTGCATACAACATCTCTTCACCGGAGAGTGAGCTGTAGAGGCTCCTAGGAAGAGAGAATCTAAGGGCAGCTTGCTCGCTTCGAATCCAGGACCTCCGCGTTGCTAGTCCAGCGCGCTACCACTGAGCCAGTCCCTTCCTTCTCCCTTGGTTTACGCCAAGTAACTAGGGACGGAGACCCTATTTTTGTACTGTTTTCTTGTCTGTAAAGTGTAGAGTGTAAATAGTTTAAGTGGATAGTATACTGCTCTGACGAAGTGCATGGAGTGAGTTCTGAGATGTGGTAACCCGTGGGGTCGATACTCCCCGAGTAGCTGCATGCAACAGATGCCCCTTGCCGGCCAACTGTATCTTTAATAAAAACACCAAATTGAAAAAAAAATTATCAGCTCGAATCGTAGTAATAAGAGATAGTTTTATTAATGAATCTAATAAATAAGAGTTTTTAAATTAAGCATTTTAATGTATTAAACAATACAAGGTACTATAATTGTCACGTTCTATTAATTTCATTACTTTTTAGAATAATGTTATCTACAAAAATAGCGACATGTTCTTGGTTGGCTAATTCATAATATTATTAAAAAACTATGCAAAATGTAGGAAAACAATAGATTTTTAGTTACATCACGGATACTTGTATTTTCATGCAATTATATGACAAATGCATTTTTCTTTCATTTTATTGGTTAGAATGACTCAAATTACGTCAGTAATATATATATATTTTCCCACGAATATGAGCAAAAATAAAAATAAGAAAATTAGTTGCAAAATATATAGTTTTTGTATTTGTCTTATGATTCTTTTTTTTTTTTGCGATATCTACTGTAAAAAATACAGGTGTAAACATTAAGACATGACTTGCAAGGAAGGACACCCTCTGTCCAAGATGGCCCATTAGAAGAGTGAAATGGATTTTTGTGTAACGCGACACGTGTAATCGATCTTAAATGAAGTTCTAACTGTTTCCTTTCACTAACCTTTCATTTACAAACATCTAACTGCTTCATTAGATTCTATCTGACGCGGCTGGTATCCAAACAAAGTGAGGCCAAGTATACTAACTATAGTATTATTAATGACGCACTATTAAGGCGGCGGCAACCTAGTATTTTATATAATCCTAAGGACCATTATTCTTGCCGTACTTCTTCAAAATACAGCATTTATGGTGGTAATCAATAGAACATTATACCATGTGAAATGGTTAATGTAATAATAGTATAGAAAATAATATATATTAATGTTGTTTACTATCTCTAAGAGGAAGTGTAGTAATCTTGTCAAATTTTCGAATTTGTGCTATCACCGGAAGTGCATGTTTTGCGGTCCTGTAAGAACGAAAAAACGTTTTTAGGATGATATGTATGTGTCTGTATGAGTGTGCGTGTTTTGTGATTGTATGTGAACAAAATATGTCAAATAAAAATAAAAGTATCGAACAATGCTCAAACTTGAAATTTCATTTTTAATAACAAGAATCGCATTCTGAAGGTGTTGGTAAAAAATCCATCAATGGAAAGTGCAACCTCGCCGACTTTTGCTGTAGTTGTTTTTCGCAGTTTTCTTGAAAATGGCTCCATTGGTGTCTGGCGAATGGTCTGTATATGTGGGTTTCAGTCACCGCATCAGACAGGAAGATTTCGGAAAAAATCCATCAATGGAAAGTGCGACTTTATTGAATGTTTTTTTTTTGTTCAGTTATTCGTGATTTTCTTAAACGGCTCCAACGATTTTCTTTAAACATCGTATATTATCTACACTCACGAATACCTATCACTTTTATTTGAAACATTTTTCAGGGGAAATTGATTTTTTGAGGGGTTCTGTGGGAACAGTAGCGTTATGCTTTACTCTAAAGTACTACTTCAGTGTAATATATGTTCAACCATCTAGGTAATATTAATAAACACATTGGAAGCATTTATAGAAATCTAATTTTGAAGAAATATGGTTAACCAAAAGTGCGATTTTACCGAATAGGATTTTGGAATGTTCTTGAAAACAGTTGCAACGATTTTGTTAAAGCTTGAAATACTTGCTGCATAGATAGAAACGTATTACTTGTATTGGAAACAGTCCCCCCCAAAATTGATTTTGAATAGTAAGAGGTATAAAGGAGAGAGCTGGGCCAGTCACGTGACCGCTTGGGATACCTAGCTTTCTTGTCTGTGACAGAGAGCGCTCCCTGTGTGACATTGAACTAGGTTTGTGAAGCAGTAATAATAATAATAACAATACTTTTTAAAAAAAAAAAATTATAATAGACAAATATAAAAATGAAAAAAGTATTCTATGGCAATGGTAAACCGTCTGCCGGAGGTTGATGTAAATATATACTATAACAATTGCAAATTGCTTTATAAATTGAGTAAATATTTAAGAACAAAAAGCTGCTAATAAATGAATACAAAAGTTGAAAAAAGAAAGAAAAATAATAATACAAATGCACTGATACACAAAGGTTGAATAATCCAAGAAAGAATCAAAAAAATAAATGGAAATACAAATAAAATAGTAATAATAATCACATAACAGACAAGAAAATCATTCACTTAAACTAATAACTTCATTTTTTTTTAAATAAAAAAAGAATTAGATTCCTCAATAACTAAATATATGAACAAATTACTAAATACATTTAGTTATTTGTATCCTCCCTCGCTCGAGAGTTACATAGCGAACACAAGGAGTTACTTCTCTCAACCCAAGGGGTATAATTTAAATAGAGCAGCTCACCGCGAAGTCTGAATAGCCAACCAAGTTGACTAAGCGTTAGATTCGTTGAGTTGGACACCAAGCTACAACGTTCAGAAGAAGCAAGCCTACCTCCCTTCCGAAATACCATAATTTTAGATTTTGTTAAATTTAAAGATAAATTCCAGAGATCACAATAAGATTCTAAAATTTTAATATTTCTTTTGAAAGTAGTAGGGTTATCTGCTAAAAGCACCACATCGTCGGCATACATTAATATCTTGAATACGACTCCACCTATACGAACACCACCTTCAAGAGCCAGAGGTAAATCGTCCAGAAAAAGCGAGAATAATATCGCACTGAGTAGGCAGCCCTGACGAACCCCACTAGTGACTCTGAAAAAGCCAGAAATGCCATCTTTGTACCTAACAGCAGAAGTCGCCTGGGCATATAAACTTTTCAAAGTATTAATAAATTTGGACGAAACCCCAAGATTAAAGAGCTTCAAAAATAGTGAATTATAATCTACAGAATCGAAGGCTGCTTTTAGGTCTACAAAAAAAACAATACAACTTACCCCCTGGTCGCATAAATTTAAGCTTAATTATATTGGTTATAACAAACAAGTTGTCAATAGCGGAGTAACCAGACTGGGATTCACTTAAAAGGGAGTTGTCTGTAACAAACGATTCAGACGACGAAGCAAAAGTCCAGTGAATATTTTAGCAACTGCATCTAAGCAAGAGATTCCTCTACAGTTACTTATTTCGTTCACATTACCCTGCTTGAAGAGTGGGAAAATAATAGATCTACCAAAAAAAAGGTGGGGTAGCTTCAAAATCGTAAATTCTATTGAAGAGTGATAACATTTGGGTGTGAAAAACCTCCGGGGAATTTTTGAAAAACTCATAGGTAACACGATCGAAACCGGGTGCCTTATTATTTTAAAAAAATAATAACTTAAAGTTCTGAATAACTGCATTTAATTCCTGGAGAGAGAAGGGGGAATCAAGAGCGTAAGAATAAATCAAGGGTTGAGCATATAATACAGTAGAGGAGGGAGGCGGTGGATTAAGTAAACATTTGAAATGGGTAATTACTTCGGTGACAGAAATTTTAGAACTACAAATGAACGATTTCCGTTTAAAGTGAGACACAAGATTCCAAAAATCTGTTGAGCATTTAGCTAATTTAAACTGTTCAGTAAGCGAATTAAAAAATTCTTCTTTTTTGTCCAAACAGATTAATTTATATGAATAATTAGCATCCAGATACGCTTTTCTAACTAATTCAGAATTAGACTTACGAAATAAATTTAAAAGAGCAAAGGATCTTTTTCTGGCTCGAAAACAATTACCATCAAACCAACTCATCTTACGAACTGATCTAATGAAATCAGAGCAACCTGGGGTATGAGGATAAGAACATTTAATTAAATCCACTAGAACAGTTAA
Source organism: Triatoma infestans (assembly GCA_011037195.1). Taxonomy (NCBI): domain Eukaryota; kingdom Metazoa; phylum Arthropoda; class Insecta; order Hemiptera; family Reduviidae; genus Triatoma; species Triatoma infestans. The sequence goes on along the minus strand of JAAEAF010002615.1, from coordinate 27,236 downwards.
AAATTCATTATTACAACTGGGAAAAGAAATAAAAATCCATGGAAATTTAATTACATGGAAATTTAATTAAGAAAAAAAAGAAATTTAATTCCATGGAAAGAAATAAAATCATTATACTGGATCAATATGGGTTACATTATTTAATTAACAGCTAAAAAAACTGAAAGTCATAAAGAACAATATCATATTTGTATAAATGAAATAAACTACAGTGTTTGTTTCGTACCATTGTGAAGTCTGCATTAAAACTTTAAAAAGTGTAAAAATTCAATCAGTAAAAGTTCATTTAACAAAATTGTGCTGTTATTACATAATAAACCCATTTATGTAAAATACATATTCATTCCTACTCAACCAAGCACCACAATGGTCTAGTGGCTAGTATAACCAACTTCTGTCTAAACAATATAGGTTCAATCCCAACTAAAACAACTTATTTTTTTAATTTTTCTGTATATCTGTTTCAAGATAAAATACTGCTTCACAAACCTAGTTCAAGGTCATACAGGGAGCGTTCTCTGCCACAGACAAGAAAGCTAGGTATCCCAAGCGGTCACGTGACTGGCTCAGCTCTCTCCTTTATACCCTACTAATAGTTGTACGGAATTTGTGGCTACAAATTTCAAATGTTATATGCAGCTGGTTCAGTGCTTTTGGTGCGCTCTGCTAGACCAGAATATAATCAGTTTTCTATTTGCCATGGTCAGTAGGCAAATTGTACTAACAGGAGTAAGAGAAAGTGGTGTATATGTTTCACTTAAGCTTTTTTTTTATATTAATGTAGCCCACTGAAGGGGCTACTGGAGGGGGGGTTATGGGACGGGAGCTGGAAGGGAATCAGAGGTCCAGAGAATTGGCATGTAGGTAGAGGGAGAAGATGAAAAAGAATCCAGTCTAATTGTACAAGTTATATTATATAATTATATAAAAAAAAATTGACAAAACAATAGTAAAATTTCAAATCAAAATTATAAAACAAATGCTAGAATAAATATTGCTAGTAGATTGCAAATCTATAGTTATAAAGACATACTGGAATATATATATATATCGCTAGTAAATTGCAAACCCAAAGTTATAAGGACAATACTAAAATATATGTTGCTTCGTAATCCATTAATTAAAGACATTATTAAGAAATATAACCCACAAAATAATCAAATTCCAAACTAGTACTTTTAATAGTTTAACCACGTAAATAAAAGAAAATGGAAAAATTGCAAAGGCTAACTACGATATATCCTACTGGTTGGGATCACTTAATCTGACTCCAAAAAACAATACACACATCCGCTAACCCACGTCTAAGCAAATCTTACTAAATTAAACCAACCCAGACCACTAATTCCTACGGCGATGCGTTACGGCCAGAGAGCTTGGAAATACAGTGAAAAGCACTCACCTGCGCAATAGAATACCACCAGAAACAGCATGAGGAGGTCTGAACGTATGCACTCACGAACTCACACTGCTGCCTGCTTCCCCATTATATTATTTTTAATTAAATTATCTCGCCTTCTACTCTAGTCAGTAGAGGCATTTGTCCCATAGACTGCCGTGTCAGCTCTCTGCGCGCACGCACGGGCCCCCTCGCAGCACTGATAAACTTCACTGGCTATGCCACCACTTTTCGAAACTCTAGCCCCTTCGATGTCTCCTCGATGTCTTCTTCGATGCGGTCCATTGGTGGCTGAGTTGACCGCGGCGTGGGGCGATAGATGGTGAAATCGCCTCCTCCTGATGTATTCGGCTGATTCGACACCTGCGGCTGTTTCCCACCTGGCCTCTTGCGGAGCCAGTACCAGACGCCCAAGCAGGCAACCACGCCTAGAAACGGGAGTCCAAGCCCGCCTGTCCATCCTGCATTCACCTTCCAGGCCTCCCGGTTCTGCTCTTCACCCTGGAGTCGGGAGACGGTAGCCATAAGAGCATCCAGCCGTGTCATTGCGTATCCATGCCCGTCAACCTGCAGCTCACCTTCTCCTTGCAATGCTTGGAGTGCGTCTCGCGCTACCTCGGGCGGCATAGTCTGTGCAACATACTCGAACATCGGAGGTACCTGAGCCAGTGCAACCCAGCGATCTATTTGCTTCCATCCTACCCTGGGTAGTAGGCAATAATGTGTATGCGTCTGTCTTATATGTACAACGTGCGGACTGATGTAGTTCTCCAAGGCCGGAGATTGACTCTTCGTTGACTGGCATATTGTTGTCGGAACCGTATTTTCTGAGTAGTTTGACGTTCCCAGGAACACTGTATATCCATATGTCTCTAGCCGGGTCCCAGACCCATCGGGCGGGGTACGTGGCGTTAAGGGCCCTCCACTCACAAAGCTTAGAGGCGGCTTCATACTCCTTCCAAAATAACAGGCTTAGGCAGGTGTGATAGCGCCTAGAATAGATTGCAAATCCTACTCGACATATAGCTATATGAAGGCCCCGACATGATAACAGGGTATGGGCAGACATAGGGGCGTAATGTTCTTGGTCCCCAATGTTCTTGGGGCGAAATATTTTCTTGGATACTATAAGGTACTCCGCTTCTGGTTGTAATAACAAGCTCAATCCAGAAGTAGGGTCTGGAATAGGCACTGCATGTACACTATATAGTTCGTAACGTCGCCCCTTTGCAAATAGCGGCAAACTCAGGTGTATCTGTATCTTCCCGCCGACCGCCCATACCTGGACTTCCGTTAGCTCATAATAATGGTATATTGCGGTAATCGAAGAGTCCGTGAGTAATTCCAGGCCCTCTGGTAGGACGCTGGCGACCGCCCCCAAAATACTGCCAAGCTCCCCAGGGGATACCAGGTTCCTTCTTACCCGACCCCCCTCCAGTAGCCCCTTCAGTGGGCTACATTAATTTATGTAATTGCTAACATAGTGTTATTAGTTCATATAAAACGCTCCCATATTTCCGCAACACAATATTACACAAATTACTATAAGAAAAATGTTTCTGTAGTTTGTCCTCTGAACGATTACAACACACTAAAGTGCGCACTTTCTCTAATCAATGTGTATTTTATATGCTAATACATGTTCTTTAAAAGTCAACAACATGATGGTAACGCTACCAGCCTACCGGCATTCAATATATATATGTATAATTTTCGTGGTATTTATTATCATCAGTTATATACATACAACAGTTATAATATATATGTCAAACTGTTAGGTATATTTAATATTTAATTTTATATAATAACTGGGTTACTCAGAACTCATCATTGAGGTCAAAATATTCGTTGTTTTTTTGTTTTTTTTTAAATGGACAACAAATTTCCGTTAAACTAAGAACTTTTACCAATCGTATTACTCTTACGATTATATATGTAAGTATCCCTCGGATACCCGGAAATAAATTTATAAAAAAAAAGTGATTGGCTTTTAATCAAAGTTTAAAGAATGTTTAAAGAACTTTAAAGAAAGTTTCGAGAAAATCGAGGAAAATTGAAAAAACACAGTAAGGTAAAATTTATGATGTAGTAGAGAAATGGTCCGCAACCTTTGTGACTCGCGTAAACATTTTAGGTGACTCACCTAGGATCGTCCTAAAGTATAAAGTTTTTTTGTGGTGGTATAAATCACGAAATAATTGTAGTCGAAGTGACGCGCGCAGTCTCTTGATTGAGTCGAATTGAATGACTAAACTTCACGATATCAGTTATCAATCGGTGTTTGGTTTATATTTAGTTGTGCATTAAATCTAATGCTTATTTTAATAGAATCTACCCTTCTATTATTGGTATAAAATAAATACATGTGGCATTGAAATAAACTGTTTGGGAAATAGTTTCTATTACGAATGTATTAAAAGGAAAAATCTGGTGTGAAACACTCTCTCAAATACTCTTACTCCAATTAATACAAATTTATTAAAAACAAAGATTCTTTAAAATTGCAATGTCTATAAAATTTAGTTGGCCTTGCCAAACAAAAAGGTAAGAGGGGTTAGACATATATATTTGATTGGTCATTGTGGACACCCTCTACTCAACACCACAAAGCGAAAAACAAGAAACAAGAACGGATACAAAGCTGAGAAACACCGATATCAGAGAAGACACGGTTATAGACTTATACTGTGAAAAAATCGAAAGAAAAAGGTTGTAAAAGGTGTGGAAATACTCAGAGAAAGACAGACGAAAGATGGATTGATAAACCAAGAATCAAGAGAAGGTGATTGGCTCAAAAGGGTACGAGAAACGGGACTAGCGATAGAGTAAGTCGCTTAAGTAGAAGATCGATTTTAGTTGGGCTTTTGAGGGATCCATGGACGCCTAAATCTAAACCGACATTTCAAGTATTATGTGCGGATTGGTAGAGACATTAACTGGTGTTTTATAGATGGATCATTGTCAGGGAGCTCCTGATCTATAATCAATATATTTATGGTAACCTTAAAGATAACTAAAAGTTCAGTGAAAATTTCGAATTTTAGACAATTTATCAAATAGAAGGGTAATAATTTTGCAGAAAGGAAAAGTCAAATGAACGTTTTCCCACATATACAGAGATTCCTTAGTATTTTAATTTTGTAATTACAATGCAGAAGACGGGATCGAGTTTAGTGACAAATATTAATTGAAGTAAATAGTTAGGTTAACTAAAAATAATGTTAATTAAATAATTAAATTATAATTAAATTAATCCATTAAAAAGTCCATTTAATAATAATAATAATAAAATTTTAAATATAAATAGTAGATAAATTCTATTATTCCATCTAAAAACATTAAAATTCACATAAAATATTATTTTAATAATTAGAGACATTTAATTTCCGTCGTTATAAAATATTAAATAAGAAATAGAAATAAAAAATGATTTTATATTAATACATTTGTCTGTCAATAATTAATTAAAATACATGTTTTCTTTTAGTACTACTCAAGGTGAAATGTATGTATGTCCGTATGACGTCAGGAATTGCGATTTGAGTGAATGGATGAGTGAGAGTGTGAATGTGCGTTGTGTGTGTGTGTGCATATACAGGGTGACCAGAGTTATATGCTCAACCCACTTTTTTTTTAAACGGCGGGAAATTTCGAAAAAATAGAAAACACGTATTTAATCATTTTTAGTCTAGTTTATTTTCAGTGATTGATCCATTTTTTTGATACCCCAATATCCGAGATACAGCATCCAACTTTTTTTTTTCAAATGGAACATTTTTTTTTTGGCATATTTTTATAGTAATTGAGCCTCTAAAAATAAAAATAAAAATAATTTAAATCGGTTAGGTTTTTCAAAAGTTATGGTAATTTAAAATATGAAAAACAAATTTCAGTTTAATGTCAAAATTACCTTATTTTTTTCTTTAAAGAAGCTCTTCAAACTGGGCACCATCAACGGATAGGCAAGCCAAAGCTCTGGACTCCCACGCTCTGTTTGTAGCAGCACTTAGGTGGCAAAGTCAACATTTATGCAGGCTAGAGTATTCGACGTTCCAGATCTTCGACTGAAGCCACGGGAGTAAGGTTACTATACACTTTATTTTTTAGATATCCCCACAAAAAATGCACAATTTTATGGACTGATGAATCAAAGTTTACCAACAATGGCCTTCTTAATCGTTGGAACTTTAGAATATGGGCAGAAGAAAATCCACAAGTTACCTTCGCCACACGACATTAGGTTGTTTTTTCTACAAATGTTTGGTGTGGAGTTTGAGGAAACCAACTAATCGGCCCATACTTCTACAGAGGGAACTTAACTGGTAAAGGTATCTAACTTTTTTAAGAGACATTTTGCCAGTTTTGCTTGAAGATGTTCCTCTAAAACGTCGGTTAGATATGTATTTTCAACAAGATGGTTGCCCGGCACATAATGCGAGAGTTGTTCGACGTTACCTGGACAGCAATTTCCACGAAAAGTGGTTAGGAACTCATGGTCCGATCCAATGGCCACCTCGACCTCCGGACTTAACCCCAATGGACTATTTTTTGTGGGGATATCTAAAAAATAAAGTGTACAGTAACCTTAATCCCGTGGCTTCAGTCGAAGATATGGAACGTCGAATGTCTAGATGCTGCCTAGAGTTGACTTTGCCACCTAAGTGCTGCTACAAGCAGAGCGTGGGAGTCCAGAGCTTTGGCTTGCCTATCCGTTGATGGTGCCCAGTTTGAAGAGCTTCTTTAAAGAAAAAATAAGGTGATTTTGGCATTAAACTGAAATTTGTTTTTCATATTTTAAATTACCATAACTTTTGTAAAACCTAACCGATTAATTTTTTTTTTTTTTTTTTGTAGGAGCTCAAGTACTATAAAAATATGCAAAAAAAAATATAATGTTCCATTTGAAAAAAAAAAGTTGGATGCTGTATCTCGGGATATTGGGGTATAAAAAAATGGTTCAATCACTGAAAATAAACTAGACTAAAAATGATTAAATACGTGTTTTCTATTTTTTCGAAATTTCCCGACGTTTAAAAAAAAAGTGGGTGGAGCATATAACTCTGGTCACCCTGTATATGCAGCAATATTGAAACAAGAATGGAAAACTGAAAAATAATCTCGCTCATTAAAGTAGCATTTCCGAAAATGATTTTGTAAAAACTAAGAACTTTTGCAACGTTTATTATTCATCTGTGGAGAGGGTCCAAACCCTACTCTACCCAAAGGCCCGAATAGCTGCCCCAAAGAAAAACAAATACATACCGAGTCTAGAATAAAAATCCAGACCCGGTTCTAATCCATCTAAGATTTACAGCAGTACGAATCAAACCATAACCTAAGCTCTTCCACAGACATCCTGTTCCGACCAAAGGTCCTGAACCTAATTTCTTCCCAACCCAAGCAATCTAGTGATAGATCCAGATGTATTTCGATAAAGAAAATCCTTGGCACAATTTTCTAAAATCTCGCAGAAAACTGAAAAATACATTCAACATGGTGGAACTTCCGGTTTGCCGATTTTGACAGAAATATTCCTTTAGGATCATACGCAGTATGGTATCCAAGCAGCATATCAAGTTTCATCATTTGTATATTATTATTACATTAGCCATCTGCAGAGAGGGGCCAAACTCTACGCTATCCAAAGCCCCACTGAATAGCTACCCCAAAGAAAACAACAACAAACCGAGTCTAGAACAAAAATCCAGGCCCGAGTCTAATCCATCTAAGATTCATATATATATATATACCATTTTGGAACTCAGGGAATCTCAGAACGTATATTCAATTTCGAAAATCAGGGGCACGAGGAATGCAGTACTTCCGCCTCCAACATTAGAGAAAATAAAACACCCACACATAGCAAGTTCGGAGGGCTTATATGAAATGTAATCGGTATTATCCACCATTTTTAAAAAATCTCAGGTTCTTCTTTTTCGGTAGAGTCGAGAGAAAGTGGAATTTCTTACCGGGTTCGAGTCCAGTGCTGTCCCTTAGATATTTTTCGTTCTAGGAGCGTCTACAGCTCACTTCAGTGATGGACAGTGTTGTCTGTAGCGAGAGAACACTGTCCGGTGCTGCAATGCACTGAGAAGGCTCCAGGTACCAATGACCATAGATGTTGACGCGCCTTGAATTAAAAAAAAAATTAAAAATTATAATATTACTACTATTATACTGTTATCAAAATTTTGTTTACTATTCATTCACTTGTCATTCATTCACTTGTCATTCATTCACTTGTCATTCATTCACTTGTCATTCATTCATTATTATGACAATCCAATTTGAGAAACTAAATAGTAAGACATCAAATATGTTAATCGGAGAAAATATACACGTATAATATTGAACCCACCATGAGTTTAGTGTTTAATTCAGGAGGTCATGCGGCCACTTGCACTTCAAATGCCGGTTCTTCAAATGTATTATAGTTGTATTTAATGTAAGGTTTTTTCAACACATAACTTATGGTTGCCCACCACAAAACATTTTCTATACTAAAACAAGTTGGAGAATATATTTTAAATATTTTATGGGACCATAATAATATAAACAAAAAAACTACACGAATAGTCTGACAAGGATGAAAATCCGAAACCACAGAATCAACAAAGCATTGCGGACCCAACCACATATTCAATTAACAACTTCTAAATAATAACAAATTAATAATAAAAATTGTTCATTTAAACCATTACACACAGCAATATTATATTTTATTAACTGATGAAATTACAGATCATGTCCCCTCACCCATTCCATTATTTAAAAAAAAAACTTTCTATTTTTATGCAATTTTCTATTGAAATAATTAATTGGGTCGCATTATAGAAATTATTTCCGAAATTGGCTATTTGCGAAATATAAAGTTCTCCATGATTGACATTTTGAAACGCTATTATATCTCACAATCTGTTGGTCAATAACTATTTTAAAAAGAACTCTTAGTACAATTTTTATACTTTCTATTAACTTCTAGTATGAAGGAAGTATTGCGATCGCATCAAATTTTCGAAATGGAGTTTTCAACGGAAATACATGTTTTGAGGTCCCCTGAGTGCGATAAAATGTTTTTAGCCAATGGTCTCTCTCTCTATCTCTGCATAAAATATCTTGAAAATGAAAAATCTTAGGTAGCTCAAACTTGATATGATCGTTGGGTACTATCGCCGCATCTAACATGAAAGTTTCGAACAAAATTCATCAACCGGAAGTGGGACTTTACTGAATTTTTGTTTTAGTTTTTGGCGATTTTTCTTGAAAACGCTCCGACGATTTTGTTTAAACTTCGTATACTATCTACACATACATATTAAATACTTATCACTTTTATTTGAAACATTTTTTCGAAAATATTGATTTGGGGGGGGTTCTTGCGGAACAGGAGGCTTCCTCAGTACAATCTACATTTTACCTACCATTTCAGTTCAATGTGTGCTTTACATCTGTATATGATAAATATACATTAGTACAAGCACTGATAGAATCCCAAATTCGAAGAAAATCGGTTAATCGAAAGTGTGATTTTGCAGAATAGGTTTCTGAGTTTTTTGGAATTTTCTCGAAAACGGTTACCAATGATTTTCTTTAAACTTGGGGAATGCTTGTTGCTGCACAGATAGAAACGTATCACTTTTATTTGAAACATTTATCTCTAAAAACAAAATTATTTGAGAAAGGTTTTAAGTGTCAGTTAGTTAATTTAAATATACACTGTACAAGCTTTGTTGGTTTTGACAGAGGGTGCTCTAAACAAGACCACCCGGATATAAGAGTTTAACCCCTACTCTTTTTTCTTTAGGCCAGCCCAACTAAACATTGTAAACTTACAATTTAGAAATGAATTTGTTAATTTATTTGTATTAATTGGAGTGAGAGAAAGTTGTGTGAGTGTTTCACACCAGATATTTCTATTTTAATGATTTAAATCTATTTGAAGTTTATATTAGTCAGAGTTTTTTGAAGATTGCACTTGCATTCCTTGATTATGATTGGATTGGATTATATTTTTTTCTAAATCTAGTGTCCATTCACTGTGATTTTAACAAGTTCAAATGCCAAATTTTCTTAAAACTTGGAATGTTAAGAAAATGTATAGTTGGACTTGGCATTCCATGTAAACAAACAGATGGCAGGGGATTTTACCTCTGAAGGTGAGCGGCTTTAAGTGGAACACTCTATGTCTAAACCAACAATGCTTGTGCAAATTGAAATTACCCTCCACTACTCTCTAACATCAATTTTTTTTTGAGAAATGTTTCATCTAAAAGTGGTACGATTCTATCTATGCAGCAAGCATACCAAGCTTAAAGAAAATCATTGCAACCGTTTTCGAGAAAATTAATCGATTATCTTCAAATTTGGAATTTTCCAAACAGTGGTACTTTAGGGGAATGTCCAACGTTACTGTTCCCCCTCAGAACCCCCCAAAAATTCACTTTTCCCGGACAATTTGGAAATAAAAGTGGCAGTTATTTATGTATTAGATAGTGTACGAAATTGTTGCATCAGTTTTCGAGTAAGTCACGAAAAAAAAGATCTATAAAGACAATGAATAAATTCGTACTTCCAATTCATGCATTTTGTCCGAAACTTTAATGTCTGATGCGGTGGAAACATACTTAAATATCAAGTTTCAAGCTTCCTGCAAATTTTCGTTTTTTAGGTATTTTAGACACAAATATACACACACACATATATATATATATACATTCGCTAAAGGCCATTTTTTTCATATTCAGGGGCGCCTCAAAACATGTATTTTCGGTGAAAACTCAATTTTGAAAATCTGGTTCGACACAATACCCACGATCGCAAACAAGAGATAGTAAAAATTAAGATTTGGAAAATTTAACTCGGTCAAATTTCAGTTCTCAAAACGGTAGAAATAAATTCACTCGAATTTACAGTTCCATTACATCCGCTTACTTATCGCAACTTTCAACATCTGGTAATTATTATATTAAATTAACGAACAATTCAATATTATATAAAATAGAACCAAAATGTTTGTACAATTTGCGCTGGCAATGTTAAATAAGATTTGTATTAAATTATATTCGCAATGAGCCCACAATATATCTGATTCAGATTACAATACCTTTCTAAATGTAATCCAACACCTGACCTAACTCAGTATTATGGCCTAATAAGAGAAAAAATAAATTTTTTATCTTATTTTATAATAATTACTCTCAAATTATGTTCATTTACCTTGAATGAATATATGAAGATTTGTATATAATTTTGTTTTAAATTAATCTTGGGAATTTATGTTGTTTGTAAATTTATAACCTTTAATTTAAATTAATTTATATGAACTTATATAAAAAAAAAAATGTAAGTTGCATGAACTTGTGATCCATTTATTAAATTACCAGTAATTATTTCCTTATTCAAATTTCTTAATAATTATTTTAATTCAAATGTCAATTATAATTTTTATCATTTATTATTTATATTTATGTAAATGCAATGATTTATTTCAGTAAAATGTTATATTTTATATTATAATGTAATTGTTCTGTTTTATCATTTGGTCAGCCAAATTCTTGTAAACGGTTATGTCCCTCATACAATAAATAAAATAAATAAGCTGCACGTTATTTTAAAATTGAAGGAAGTTTGGAGGAAAGCTTAACTGGTAGCTTCTCCAGAACTAAATCAATTAAGTTTTTTAAAAAGAATAACGAGGTAACGAGAAAATCGCGAAAACTGCAGAAAAACAAAACAACCTTAATGTCGTATGCGTTTGTGCTAACTAAATGAAATATCAAGTTTGTGCGCCTTCAAATCTTACATATCTCTCCCAACATAAATATAGAGTTGGTGGGGGGTAACTACCAGCCTACATATCTTAGTGCTGGTAGTTGGTGGGGGGAGGGGGGCAACTTACCATCCTACATTCTTAGGCTGCGGGTTAGTTGTGGGGGTAACTACCAGCTACAGATCTTTGCTGGTATTGGTGGGATAACCTACCAGCCACATACTTTAGGCTGTAGGTTGTGGGAGGGGACACTACCAGCCCTACATACTTAGGCTGTAGTTGTGGGGGGTAACTAGCCATCCTACAATATCTTATGCTGGTAGTGTGGTGGTGGATACTACCAGCATACATTCTTAGTGCTGGAGTTGGTGGGGATAACTACCACCTACATATCTTCGGGCTGGTAGTTGGTGGGGTCACTACCAGCCTAAGATCTTAGTGCTGGTATTTTGGTGGGTAACTACCAGCCTACTATCTTAGTGCTGGTAGTGGGGGGGGGATACTACCTCCACATATCTAGTGCTGGTAGTTGTGGGGGGAGATACTACCAGCCTACAGATGCTTAGTGCTGGTAGGTGGTGGGGGAATAACTACATCCCTAACGATCTTAAGTGTGCTGTATTTTGTGGGGGGGTACCTACCACCTACATATCTTAAGTGCTGGTAGGTGTGCGGGGAAACTAACCGCCTACATATCTTAGTGCTGGATTTGGGTGGGGGTAACTACCCAGCCACCTATCTTTTAGTGCTGGTAGTTGTGGGGGTACCTACCACCTACATATCTTGTGCTGGTATTGTGTGGTAACTACCAGCCTACATATCTTAGCGGGTAGACAAACGATGATAATATAGCCCAGTAGAGCGCCATAAAAACACTGAACCATTTACATATAAAATTGGAAATTAATGCCACGAATTCTGCGCAACTATCCAAAATATTAATTTTTTTAGTAAAAAAATGATTCAAATAAAAGTGATAAGTTTCTATCTATCCAGCAATTATTACAACTTTAAAGAAAATCATTGTAACAGTTTTCGAGAAAATTTTAAAAAGTCAAAAAACTATTCTGTAAAATCGCAAATCCGTTTAACAGATTTTCTTCAAATTCAAAATTCTATCCATTTTCCCCATGTGTTAAATATTATATAGGTGGTAAAACCAAATATTATACTGAAGTGGTACTTCAGAAGAAAGTAAAACGCTCTGTTCCTTTAAAATCCTCAAAAAATCAATTTAGCCAGGAAAATGAATCAAATAAACATTATGCGTGTAGATAGCGCACGAAGTTTAAAGAAAGTCGCTCGAGTCGTTTTCGTGAAAATCACAAAACGTGAAAAAAAATAACCTTGGTAGCAGGCAGGCATGATGGTGGGTGCTTGAAGAATGGGATACCAAGTTTTAGCTTCCTGTGACGTCTTTGAGATATTCTGTGCACATACACACACAAGTACAGACCATTCGCAATATTAAATCCAGATCAGACCAATATCTAAGATGTAGAAAATTGAATAAAAATGTCCCTCCCTCTCTCACAACAGAGAGAAAATTGTAATAATGCAAATTATAACACATTTCCATGATGCTAATTAATAATACTTTAAATTATTATAACTCCTACAAAAACATGTTGATCGGATGTTAAAATTAGATTAGGTAATTAAACGTAACCATAGAGATTTCCCAGAATTTTTCCTTCAGATAAATCTCCTATTTAAAGGAAATTCTATCTTAATTACTTTATAATTAGTGGAGAATATTAGATTTTTGTTTGCCTTTGTTTTCTTTTTTTCAATTTATGTTGATATAAAAGCTGAAGTGCTAATTAAATATAAGAATTAGATAACTTAAGAAAAATTTCCATTATTAAAATTAAATCTTGATTTACTGTCATTTAATAGGTTATTTATGTATCCATGGAATTGTGTATTTGCGCGCATGTGCAACAAAATATCTCAAAAACGAAAAAACACAGCGAGCTGAAATTGATATTCAATTTAGAAACCAAGCGACTAACATCAAATGGAAAGAAATGGAATCGAAAGAACTGATGTTTGTTTTCTGTCAGTTTCGCATCATTTCTCGGTAATGGCTTCAACGATTTTCTTCAAATTTGAAATGTCAATTATACAGATATGAATCTATCACTTGTTCCGGAAAATGTTTTTAAGGTTCGGGGAATATGTGTGTTAGACTTTACTTCAAATTGCCGTTACAAGTGTTACTGGTGAAAGACAGAAGAGAGCGCTGAGGATTTTCTTTTTAAATAATCACGTTTATGGTCCGATAATTTCAGTCGTTGAGAACAGCCACTCAGGAGAAACCATCAATCCATTTTTCATTGTTGCAGCTAGCAACTGAATGGCGTTTAATAACGAAGCTGTGATTAAAACAAAACCAAGATTCTTTAGTCAGTAAATAAAAGATGCTCCTCTGCCACCGTTTCGACCCTGGTAGAAGTTTATACTTTCTATGTAGTTATAAAGAAATCAGATTTTTATATAAAATTATCATATATATATATAAGGATATCATGTACTTTTAATTAAATAAGTTCATTGCTCCGAAGAAAACCTCAATTAGGGTCGTAAGGTTACAACAGGAGCTTTTTATTTTATTTACTGACCAAAGCCCCCCCCCCCAAATTAACATACAGCTTCTTCATAATTAGAGGCATTACAAAAACAAATTTTTAAACACGTTTGTCTTCGAATAAAGAAAGTTCGCTTTCCAGTTATTGTGACGTTCAGCATTTGTGCCGTATTCAGTTGTTCAGAATCAAACCAATACCAGCGTATCTACTTGTAATGTAATGGTGTGGAGTTGTATTTGTAGTAGTGGTAGTGTGTAGCACGAGCGTTTTAGTGAAAAGGGCTTATAAGTTTGTAATTTTAAAAGAATGAAGTGTTTGCAATAATAATGAAGTCGCACTGTTTTTCAAAAGATATATTCTCTAAGAGAAATTAAGTTAACAACAATATGCTTATAAATTAATTGGAATAACTCTTAAAATTTGATATGGGCTCTGATGTTTTCACTTTGATAGCTAGAACGAGTCTGTCTTAAAATATCTCTTCTCTTTGTTTCAATTCCTCCCCTGTGAGAAGAAGGGGTAGTACAGTACAATGCCATAATTGTTCTTGAACCGTACGAGTAACAGGACTTTATACCTGGTTCTAAAATACACACTTTTTGAAGGTAAATTCACAGCACTAAAATAATTATAAAATATTAACAAAAATACAATTTTGGATACTATAAAATATTCAGAAACTTTAAACTATTATTTTCAATTTTGTCCTTCCACTACATTATCCCCCCTCCTGGAGAAATTTTTCGGCACGAAAAATTTGGGAGATAATCTGGAGTTGTAGAGGCTTGGAAGTTATCGAGAGGCGTGTGTGTGTAACCTCTGCAAGGTGGCCGTGTTGTAGGGTGCAGTCATCTTCTTCTGCGGCAAACGCTGCTTGGATGTGATAGCGTTGCTGTGGTGTTTGAATATCTTCTACTGGAGCGAACGCTGCGTGAGTGGGTGAGCGTTGCTGTGGTGGTAGGCTGATAGGCGAACACTGCTTGGCGAGTGAGAGTGTTGCTGATGAAGAAGTGACTGGCAATGGGTAGACAAGGTGATCAGTGTAGATAAGTCGGTACTGTAGGTGTGTATGTACTTTCTTGAATGAACTCTATATGGACAAAAAAAACTCTTAAGTATTTCAAAAATAATTAATAAATAAATAAATAAACAAAATACACAAATAAAAAAAATATATATATTTAATAAGCGTGCAGGGATGCGCAAGGATGTGAGGATATCGCAAAGGGTATGAGAAGATGAAGATTTTTTCCTTTTGTAGAAATCTTGGTTTCTGAAAATAATCATACAGAGTTATACATAAATTTATATGATAAAATTTCTAACAAATAACGTGCAATATTGACTAATCATAACATGCAATTAAATTCATGCGCATGCAATAACATTCGTGCTCATGCAATGGTGCAGTCGACGAAGATTCTTGGATCTGTAAAAGAGAGGTTAAACAAACTTAAATTTCAACTTATATTAGTGTAAAATTATTAAAGCTAAGAGGTAAAGATGAAATATATATCTTGAGGGGTATGTGCAAGTATTTCGGCTGTTTCTATAGCTATGAGTTCTTTCAACTGTTTTGCGTTTTCTAGATGAGTTGAATATAACCTTGAACAATACAAGAAAACAATTAAGTATTATAAAAAATATAACATTAAAGTACAAATGACAGATAAGTACAAGAATAATACAAATTATTTAATTTCCTTTTAAGGCGAACTGAAAAAAATATTAATTAATTAGGTAAATACAATATATAAAAAAAATATTAACATCATATCATCAAAAGTAACTACGAATCCACTTGGTGATCTTGATTTCTGCAAAATAAAATAAATTACAATTATTATTTAAATATACAATGCAATAATTACAAATATTAAAGCCGGAATAATTTTATGACTCGAAGTACGATAGTTTTCAGTGCTGAAACAAAAATAATATGTCATTATTGCAACAACTTAATTAGATATAAACCTGATACATTTATTGTTACATATAACATTTACATGTGGTGTAGTATGTAAAGTTAAGAAGGGTGATAGATTGAGAATTATTTCAAGAGATTCAATGTATAGTTGTGTATGTATTGTGTGCGCGAGGTGGCACAGAAATTTTGTGGCTAGTTACTAGGGATTTTAGTGAACTTAGCGATTAGTACTAAATTGGTGTGTTTGAGTACTAGTTGACAATTGAATGTTGAATTTAAGTGTTAGATACGTGCGCAAATTAATGATTGCCCTGTAAGAACGTTTCTATAAGTATTAATTGGAAATTGCCCATAAATTGCAAAGGTATGAATTTGCCAGAAAATTTTTGACATTGTCCGCATGCAAATGAAGGGACGTGATGCCATAATTAGGTATTACCTGGTTATTCAGTACTGGTGGAAGCAGGTATGAGATAGCCTTGGTCATAATATCAGATCGTAATATTAGTCGCGAAAGCGACTGAGGGCTAACTCGTTTTGGGCTGTATTTGGAAACAATTTCGAGCTGTATGTCCAAATTTTGAACAAAATTGGCAAGTGGGCCTATTTTGGAGGTAATTGCTAGTTTCGTTACCATTATTATGACTATACTGGGGTCTATCTGAATAAGGGTTAAATCGCGAATTGTTTGAATTAATTCGAGGGCTATGATTATTACTATAATATTGATTATTATTATTATTGTTATAACGATTATTATTATATACCCTAAGATTGAAATTTTTTGGTACATTAAAATTGTTAGGCATTTTGCCAAAGTTAGTACGAGGTTTTGGTCTGAATTTATTGGTGCAGTCCACGTCAAAATGTGGACCGGAACAATGGCGGCAAGGTCTGTTCCTTATTACATTAAATACTCTACAAGTGGTAGTTGGTTTTAATTGTGGCTTTTGACTTTTATTACGATGCGGGCATTCTCTGTGGAAATGCATTTGTCCACAGTAACGACAAGGAGATGGAGGTGTACGATTAGAATTTTTCGAAGTTACAGCGAAAACTGTGGGTTTGTTTCAGAAGCCTGAACTTCTTTTAGGGCATTGGCATAGGAAAGTGCTTCATCTAATTTTTGAGGAAGCTTCGTTCGCACCTCATTACGAAGCGGTTGAGGAAGTGACTTCAAGAATGCATCAGTGGCCAGTTTATCTAAAATTGTTTTAAGGCCTCGAGTGGGTTAGCTTGAGCTTTTAAATGAATGGCGGATTGGATATGTCTAATCCTATCCGCGAATGTTTCAGGAGACTCAGTGGGCAAGGACTGAATATTAGTCATCTGTTGTAAGAGGACTAAGGGTGTTTTTTCCTTACGAAATCGGGCTAGAAGTCGCTCTGAAATTAGAGGATACGTTATAGTTGTACCCTGGCGTTGTAATTCCGCTTTCTGGGTGTCGTAAAATATTTTTGCAGAACCTGAGAGTCTAAGAGCTAATATTTCTAATTTAGCTGCGTCGTCCCAGCCAGAAAGACTAGCACAATGGCTAATTTGGTCAAGGAAATCTGACACTTTGGCTGAATTTTCGCCATCGAAGGTAGGTAAGCTATTGATTAATTGCAAATTCCTTAAGGGATTAGGTTGATTATTAATTGGAGGATTTGCTAATTGCTGCTGCGCAAGTAAATATTCTACAGCAGCGTCGATGCCCATGTCTTGTCCATTTATCTTATACATTTTGGAATTGAATAAATTACTTGGGGAAAGATTATATTTTTCAAGACGTCTACGTAATTGGAGTAAATTGCCTCCAACAGAAAGTTTATTATCGCGTAATATCTTTATAATTTGGGATCTATTAAGTACACTCATAAATTCAAAATTCGAAAGGGATTGAGGTACAAGTGGTACAATTACAAAACTTTAAAAATGAAATTCACTAGAAAATTCAATAATGGGAAATATTGAAGATATTTCCGCTGAGAAAGTAATTTAAAAAAACAATCAAATTATCTGATGGATAATTTGTTTAATTATGAAATTGAAATTTTTACGTACTTGTAAATTTGTGGATTCTCGTTGAAAATATCCCAAACAGCTGGCACCAATGTAATGTAATTGGTGAGATGTGTATTTTGTAGTAAGTGGTAGTGTGTAGCACGAGCGTTTTAGTGAAAAGGGCTTATAAGTTTGTAATTTTAAAAGAGAATGAAGTCTAGTAATAATAAAGAAGTCGCACTGTTTTTCAAAAGATATATTCTCTAAGAGAAAATAAGTTAACAACAATATGCTTATAAATTAATTGGAATAACTCTTAAAACTTGATATTGGCTCTGATGTTTTCACTCTGGTAGCTAGAACGAGTCTGTCCGTTCTCTTCTTTGGAATTGCTCTCTCTCTCGCGGGGGAATTCACTTATACAAAAGAGTTGCCCTAACGGAATTTAGTGTCTTTGTTTTCTTAATAGCAATGACCAGATTTAATATACCTGGTTCTAAAATACACACTTTTTGAAGGTAAATTCACAGCACTAAAGTAATTATAAAGTATTAACAAAAATACAATTTTGGATACTATAAAATATTCAGAAACTTTAAACTATTATTTTCAATTTTGTCCTTCCACTACATACTGTACACTACTTGGTTGTTAGATCGTGAAAATATTCAGTCATTCGTTTTTAAGTAAGGGCTGCAATAATGAAAACTGGAACCAAATTCTATCCTGTAGTTGAAAGCCTATAGTTATTAGGTTAGGTTAATGCCCAAGGTTCATCACAATAAGAGAAATATAGTAAAAAATTTCAAATTTAAACAAAATTAGTCTGGGGCAATTTGTAAAGTTGGATAAAGAAAATAGCATGATAATTATTATTATCCGGAATTGGAGGCTGGAGTAATAATAACCTTTATCTTAATAGATTTCTTGAAATAAACTATAAATTCCAGAACATACTAAGTAGTTGGTGACGGAATAGCAATATAACATAAGTGACTAAAAATTCCAGAATAATCACATTGCATGAAATAACGGACCAATTTATGAACTATTAAACACAACGTAATTGATAATGAAGTTTATAGATAAAACTATAATACAATAAATTTATATTATGTGCTATTTATGCCTGATAAAATTATAATATAAATATTAATGAGCTCATAAATTAATAATAATATTAAAAAAATAATAATAATTTAAAAAATGATTACATAAATGTTCAAACGACTTTCTTTTATTGCACATATGTATTGCAATTCTATTGACTAAATTTTCTACAAATCAGGAATTTTTACTAAGCGTTCAGTTTTCGGGTTCACGTATATATTTCTGAGCGAGCTAGATATTACGGGTATTTCACGTGTATATTTCTGAGCAAGCTAGATATTACGGGTATATCACGTATATATTTCTGAGCAAGCTAGATATTACGGGTATATCACGTACATATTTCTGAGCAAGCTAGATATTACGGGTATATCACGTGTATATTTCTGAGCGAGCTAGATATTACGCTTATGTATTTTTGAGCACATATTTAGGCACATCCATCGAAAATCTATTTTCCCAGGCAAAATGTTTCAAATAAAAGTGACAGCCCTTTTAGGTAGTTTGCCACTTTTAAGGAGAAATTTGTGGAAGAACTAAAAAGAAAGAAAAAAAACTATTCAGTTAGCGCCACTTCCGGTTGGAAATTTGACGAGAAACTTCGGTGTCAGTGTAATAGTCGGTACATCAATGTTGAACTTGCTGCGATTTGTTGTGTTTTGAGATATTTTGTTCACATTAGGCGCCAAACAGACACACACACCACACACACCACTTAAAATCTACCTTTCGCTAGAAAACCTAGAGGGGGCCACATATTTTCGATGATAAAAACTAAATTTATACTGTCATTTACAGCAGTAAGGGAAGGTATGTGTTAGGATGATGTTTTTACGAACACAATATCTTAAAAACGAAACATTGCAACAATTCCAAACTTGATTATTCATTTAGAATAACTAGGAGTTATGGTCTCAAAGATTCGATCAGTATCTGTTATTCAATCGGAAGCACTCATGTATCGATTACTTTTCTTTCTTTCACCCAATTTTCTTCAACTTCTCACATCAACAATTCGATCTGAGATTATTATTTCGATTTGTATCTTTTTTTACTGGAAATATTAATTTTCAGTATTTCCTCGCGAGCTGGTTCGATAAGTACCACTTCAGTGTAATTGGAGGCTCTAGCATTGTAGAAGTAGCTTGTAAAAGTAATTGTTTACCCGGAAGCGTGACTTTACTTGAATGTCTCTTGAGTTTTCCAAGATTTCCTTTAACCTGATCTCTTTAATTTGAAACATTTTTCCAGAGAAAAAATTATTTTAGGCTTGAACTTAAACACTCGTTACAAGTTAGTGATAGGAGCGGTTGCTGTATAAGTCTGAAAAAAATTTGAGATCTGGAATTTTAATTCTGATTTATTTTTTAACTTAAGGCGCGTTAACATCTATGGTCATTGGCGCCCGGAGCCTTCTCACTGCACTGCCGGCCTCCGGACAGTGTTCTCTCTTTACACACAACACTGTCCACATCACCGGACAGAGATCTGTATAGGATCCTAGGAAGAGAAAAATCTAAGGGCAGTACAGCTGCACTCGAACCTGGGACCTCCGCGTGGGAGTCCAGTGCGCTAACTAATGAGCTAATCCCTTCCCTGATTAGTATTATTAACTGCAGGAGAGCGATCAATAAAATTACTTATCAATTTTTAAAACTTATCCAACGTTTCTACAAATTTATTGCCTTCTTCATACATAAAATAAAAAAATGCATATATTTACATATTTTCATTAAACACACTAAACACAAAAAAAAAATATACTAAACAAAACTTGATATGACAGAGAGAGTTGCTTATGTAATGAACTAATCAGAAATGAAGCTATGTGATCCGCTCCTCGTGATCTCCTAGAGTTATTAATATATCGGTCCAGAATCTTTATTATCATTATTATTTATTTTATTTTTGAGAAGTGTTAGTTATAATATGTAAATATCTCAAGCTAATGTTACATAAAAGCTATAATTGATGATATCTTAGTTTTGTTTATTCATTTTAATTATTATTAAATAAATATGGTATTATTTATTTTTAATAAAGCACACCGTTAAAAAGTCGAAAGAGTAACAGTATGTATTGCAACCTTCATGGTATTTAATCAGATTATTTTAACCTTCGGCCATTGAAAATAAATAAGATATATAAATTAGCTGTAAACTTCTCTCTTAGATGATGTACGAAAGGAAAACATTAGGAAAAATATCTCATGTTTTTCCAAGGATAACTGACTGAACATCAACAAAACCGAGCGGGCAAAAGACTCATAGCTTAGAGATGCCACCTTAATCCTTTCTTACGATAAGAAAAAGATCTAACCAGATGGTTACGAAAAGCTTTAGTGATGCCTTCTTAATCTAGGCTAAGAATAAGATGCAATCAGATTCTCTTTATGCTAAAAGAATGAAAAAAAGGGGTATAAGTTCTGTTACAAGGTTGATTTTCTGAAATATCTCGAAAAGATGGCGTCGTAGCTACATTTGATTTTTTCTCAACTGCCAATCCTGGAGGGTTTCGCTATTGAAGAGATTTTTAAAACTTTTATGTGATAGGAAAACAATCCGAGCTACTTAGAGATAATTAATCCTGGGCAAATATTCCTCAACATTGCCAATTGAATACTGTGTATTTCTCAAAGTACCCGGAAAAATATTCTATTCTTCTTAGATGGCACCGGGGTCACATAAATATTTATTCAGATAGATCTCTTATATATTTTATTTTGTTACATAATGTCTTCTTTGTATACTGGATATATGTTATGATAAATGGGCACCAATTCAAGGATAAACTAGCCAATACAAACGCACCATCACTGGAAGCAACCTTGACAAAAAAAATATACTATAACTTATCTTAAATACCCACAGATGCTTTGCTAATAGAATCTCATGATAATACATTTATTTCAATAAAAAATAGCTATTACTAAGGTAATTTATATCGCCAATTAGTTTACAATACAATTAACTCACGAAGCTATTTTGAATATAATAAAAGTCGTACTTTTAAAAATAAATAAATACCTAATTTTGAATATTTACTATTGCTCTTTAAGAAAGCAAATGTATGAGTTAGAAAAATAATATCTGGTGTGAAACATTCACGTGAGTTTCTTTTGCTCGTGATTCACAAAGTTCTTAAAACTTGGAATTTTGACTAATTGTTGAATTCCCTTCAATATTGTAGAATGTGGGAAATTGCACGGTTAGAAAAAGTCACTTCAGAGGGCACTGTAAATCCCAGCATTCAAAACCCACAAAAATCCACTAACTCAGAAACAGTTTATACAGAAGTGATGGACTATATATGTGTGTCAAATTAGTAATGGATTAGTGGACCAAATTTGTAGAAACCTTTTAGTAACTTTATCGAGACACTCTCGAGAAAATAAAAATGGCAGTTATATTTCAAATTCAATCAAACGATTTCTTTCAAATATGGAAGTTTGGAAACATTTAGTTCTCATTAATACCACACAATCAACTTAAATAATTAACGTTTGTTGTGACTTTTTTTTTTAATGTTACAACTGCAACAAGTAAATAATATGACTTGAGGAGACTTGAGAGGAGTCACCATCTAGTGTGGCACTCCAAGTACATAATATATTTACTGACCATCCCGAGGGACTTGCGCGACCAGCGCCGCTTGAGTCGCGTCCAATGGGATTACCAGGAACGGATAAAACATGAGATATAATGAAGGTTAGAGGCTTCTACGAGGAAGTATCCTATTATATTAACTATTGAACCGTTAACCTGTAGATCCCTTGGATTTTGAATTAAAATGTCTGCGGATGCCTGGAAAATCATCTTAAAAAATTACGCGGACCCCTTACAAAATGCTACTAAAAGCAAATATATCCTTCATCCATTTAAAATTAATGGTACTAAAATAAAAAATTATCCTACAGAACAATCTGGACAAAACATCAAAATAATTAATAGGTTTTATGTTTTTAATAAACATCCGGAAAATGAAAATTAAACAGTTTTTTTGTTGTTGCTATTTTCTTAATTATCTCGGTACGGCACAAATAATACTAATTTCTGAAATGTACGTCAACATCATTTTAATTGTACACTATCATTAAATGAACACTAAGGTTCCACTTTGATAAGTCAACTAATACTTGATTTTCTTTATTCGTTTTTTTTTTTACAAACAAGTGTTAGTTACTTGTGATTAACAAGATTTATCTAGAGGTCGCCTTTTTGTTGTTATTCTGTAATAATAATAATAATATCTAATAGCGTTCGCATGTTTTGTGAAATACTAGAATATTTATCTTCGGCTTTGCTTTTTACATTGTCAGCTCAAGTAATTAGTAATTTTTTTACAATCTTCTAGGATGTAAAATTATAAATACGATTATAAAAACGTAGTTATTGATGCATGTGAGACTGCACAAGAAGGATGTATCAAATTACAAATGTTATACTTCTATCATTTAATGTTTTCTTTATAAATTGCAAAGTGATTTGATTTTTTAACAATTTTTATAATTTCTGATGTTTCATTTCATGAAGCACCAATGTTAAATTTAATGTAAAGTGGCAATATTTTGACCATAATGGACTGATATAGATTATTGAGAAATTTTGGACACCTTTTTTAAACAGTATTTACTCGGCCAAAGTTTCGTCTTATATTAAAAGACATCATCAGTCTGTAAAACAACAAATAGCAATAGTAAACAAAACATTTCAGTATAATGCTGGTAATATAGCGATCGTATCAAAATTGCGATATCTAGTTTTCATTAAATATACTAGTTTTGAAGACCCGTGAGCGCTGAAAAGTGGTATTTGGAAAATGGTATGTGAGTGTTCTTGGATGTATGTAGGTAGTATGAGAACAGCATAGCAAAAACTCGGAAGAAGTTCAAAGTTGACATTCCGTTTAGTTATGACAAGGGGATTCGGACACGAAGTTATCTGTCAAACGTACCACTAAATGAATTTTTTAGTTTTTGCGATTTTCTCGTGAACAGCTTCAACGATTTTCTTCCAACTTGGTATAACAACTACACCTAAATCTTTGATTTAAAACATTTTTCTGGGAATATTCATCTAAGAAGGATTTAGGTGAGGATTTTAAGTGTGGTTATGTTTTCCTCTAAAGTGTTATTTTAGTTTATTATACATTCTATCATAATATTAATTAGAATTAAATATGGAGTCAATACTCCGAGTTTGAAGGAAATCGGTTGACCGGAAGTGCGTTTTTACTGAAGTATTTCTTTATTATATCCCTAAAAGCAAGAAATTCTTGTGGGAAAGCCTAGAGAAAATCAATGATCTTGGCGAAAATAATAGAGTGATTGTTTTGAACTTTCATGGGGCTGGATTATTTTGAAATTTTATGGGACAAACTCCCAGCAGAGCTTAGAAATGAAGAGGAAGCTTAAGAGAGCCACTCACCACCAACAGACAACCTTGAAAAAGATTTTTCGGCAAATTTAGAAGGTTGTAAAAGGCTAAGGTTGATTTCTTGTTTGGCTTAATCCTTCAATATGATTGTTGTTTTACTGTTCGTTACGACCGCTGTATATGATGTAAAATCGATGTTGCGGTTCGATAATGACCGAACATCATAATCTAAAACACTATCCATCGGAGTTTAGATTACATGGGCGAACGCCCGAAACCGGTCGACGACCACTTAAGAAGCAGGCTATCGCGGAAAATATCTCTGATGCTTTCCAGCTTTGCGGAACCAACCACAACAGACTTTTTTTAGAGTATCTGCTTGTATGAAATAATTGTTGAACGGTTGAACATACTTGAAGTGCATATTTTTTTATGAAATCGGATAAGAACAAGATGAGACAAAGGGAAGATTAGCTTTTAATTTTGGGAGATTACATGTGATTCAAAGTTCTCACGCGTTAGTCTAGTGGCTAGCGCACTCCTTTTTGGTGCGAGAACTCAGGGTTCGGTTACCATGAGAGCAAAAGTGGGTGTTGATCAGCATCGAGAGAAAATGAGGGAAGCATACTTAGGTAGCGAAGGCGGGGAGGGAACTGTGGCGTGCTTACCACACTCTCCCAATAAAAATCGCCACCTGGCAAGCCTTGGCCTACATTGTGTGCGGCGCATAACCATCGAAACGCTAAATCAAGATATTTTCTTTTTGTATTTCATTTCTGTCAAAAACTTCTTTAATCCTTCAACTTGACTTTTGACTACTAAGATCAAATTCCTTGTACAGAATTTTCGGCGCTTAATATTGACCGTATTACCGAGGCAGTGCGATATAAAATGTGGATGCCATTGAACATTTAAATATGCTGTACACCAGAGTAAAGACAAATTCTTTATTGAGGTTTTAAACAGTTTTAAGCTCGGTTGTACGTGTACTGTTCAGCCCTTAACTGAATATCTTTTACAAGTTTTCAATTAACTGAATCCTTGTTTCATTCCAATCAAACATTTTTTCAATTAAATTAAACAGGTTTTAAATCAATTAACTATTTCAGGAATTATAATGTTTTCTTCCAAAACTGAACCCAGGTATTTTAAGGATTTTGCTCTTTTTCACCTGTCCTGCTCAATAAACAAATCCTCGTCTTTATTCCCTACTTTACCGTATATTCACTTTTGTTAGGATTCCTCGGTCCGATTTTCTGAGTTAAAATTTAAAATGCCGCTTGAAGCTTTATTAGTTAAGACAGAGGGGACCGCCATACTCATGACACAAAACACATGGCACCTTTTTTTATGGAAAGAAAGTTGAACAGTACTGAACATAATAATTTAGAACCAAAATATTCCCATTAAATTGTCTTAAGTAGTTGGAGAAATTCCTGTGGATATTTCACACCAGATTGCTATTGTACAATAGCACATTCTTCCTTGTTTACAAATAATGTGGAAGCATTACTCCAAGTTTTTCTTCCCCAGATCTAAGCCTTAAATTCTTGATACTTCATAGTTGTTCCGAGGATCGCACAAAAAAAAGGAAGTTTACAAACCGTAGGCTGTAGAAAACATGTTTATATAATATATTTTTATGCAATAACAAATTTATCTAAAATTAAACTGGTTTTTGGTGAATATAAATTCGGTACGATTTACATAATTAGAACTAGAATTAAAGAAAGAAAAAAAAGGTGTACAAAATGAGCCGATTTTTAATCGCTCTTCAGAGAAACGTGTTTTTTCGTTTAACAATATTTGCCCTCGACATTTGATATTTTTCTTTTATTTTTCTCATAAAAGAATTTTCATTTTATTTATTTAATCGCCCATATGTGGTCATAATTGTAGAATTATTCGTGATTTACTAAGCTGTAGAATATCTATTATAGGTATTTTTTTTTGTTTTTTATTGTTTATTGCCTTAAGAAAATACAAACTTATGACAAGGAGCCAAGCTCGACTGATTTCTACTACAAAATTAAACATATAAGATATACAAAATAATAATGATATAAAAGTCACAAAATGCACAGATTAAAAAGACATATCTCGGTTAAGAATTACAATAATATAAATTCACTTATATTCTTTTCAAATAATAGATCTTTCTAATTTTTATGGTAAAATAAAACTACAAAATAAGAGAAGAAAAGAACAAAACAAAAAACGCAATGTTCAACCCTTGTTCAAGAAAAAACTAATATAAATAAAATTAGAAAGATAAGAGTACACAATGTGAATAAAAATGTCGCTATAAATAACACTTAGGTAAATGAGATCAATACTGAGAGCACTAACCATTTAACGCATTATTTTCCAAATTTAAACAAACCTTAGTGTATACAAATAGGTCCTTAATTTTTTGTACAGAATTTACGAATAATAATAATTTCCCACTTCACATCGTCTGATAATTGTAAATGATCTTCGATGCACTTATGTATATCTAAACTCTTTTTAAAATCTACAGTATAAATAAAAATGTAGTAAATTGTCAGAATCAGTTTTACATAGAGGGCAAGTATTAGACTATTAAATTCGTATTTCTTTTTCTTAACAATAATTCTAGTGTATTTCTCCCCCGTCAATCTTAATTGAGCGATAAATTGTAGAAATGTAAGATTACATTTAATTTGGAGAGCATGATTATCTAAATTATAATTTCAAATTACTCTTAGTAGTGAATTATATTGAAAATTGAGTACTTTATTTATGTCTCTGCTATGTAGGTAATTATTCATTGTTTAGAGGTAATATAATAAGGAAACAAATTAAATAAAACAAATGCCTGGCGTGAAATATTCCCTTGACTTCTTCTCTTGCTGTGTTTCCTGGCTTTTCACCGACAAATTCACTTTAAACTTCAAAATTTTACTTCAAAATTATCCTAAAAAAAAAAAAAAAATGCGAACCTCAAAAAGGAAATCAAATGTTACGAAGGGAAGGGAATAGCTAAGTGGTTAGCGTGCTGGAATCTCACGCGGTGGACCCGGGTTCGAGTCCAGCTGTGCTACCTTTAGTTTTTTTT